>JAOTRH010185112.1:0-11845 GCA_034768845.1 Heliamphora exappendiculata | reverse complement strand
CTTTTTTATCAAGTCCCCACGGTACTCATTACCACTTCCATTAGAAAAATAGAAACAAAAGTGGGATCATCTCTCTACAAACTCTGCAGAAATAGGGAGCTCTGTGAACTGAGTATGACTCTCTTTTTAAAATTTTATAATTATATCCACTTGCTTTGCAATTTGCATAAACATATTATGTCAAGTATTGTTGTAAAGACTTGAATTTTTAAGATCTTGAATTAAAATAAAAATGAGATCGACTTTTGTTAAGAATAACTTAAGGAAAAATTATTGGACTCAAATTGCGTTGTTGTGAACCAACCGGAACTAACTAACTTTCGAGCCCAAATATGGTAGGCCGGGTTTTAATCTCAAACCTTTTGTTAAGTTGTTGGCTCAATTTCTCAAGCCAAAGATCAAATTAAGACCCAAATGAGAAAATAAATTTTAATCAAAGGACTTGACCCAAGTTTTAATTCTCAAGCCAAAATGTTCAATTCTCTAACCTCAAAAACTTAAATTTTTTGCCCAAATCCAAAATAGAGTCCATAACCCTTTTAAGCCCAATTATCAATTCTTCTATAAAAAAAATAAAAAAATAAAAAAATAATTTTTATATAAATTATTTGGACAAAAATTTTCAAAGAAAAGAAAGTAGGAAATATAAAACTCCAAAATTGATGGCGACCTTCCTTAAGGCCCTTGTTTTCCTTTTTATCTAAAGAAAACCCTAGCTCATTTGAATAAGCTCCTAAGAAATTCCAAACATGGCCTTGACAAAACTTTTGGCCACCAAGTATGGGATTCCCATGAGTTGAAAAAAGTCCCAAGAGTCATCATTAAACCTTTAGGGCTTATTTGATGCTTGGGATTAAGGTGGCAGACTTAATTAATAGTTCAAAGAATCTTATTATTCCATGTTTGTGGAGCAAAATATTGGTCGAACTATTAATCCCAAATGGATTGTATATTCTACAGGTGAGAGATTAGGCAATCCAGAGGTGGGAAGGAAGGGGGGAGAGATACCGAAGGATAGGATTAGATGATAATGGGATAAAGTGTCAAAATGACAACTTTACCCTAAAAAACCCAGTCGTTGTGTTTATCTTATACTGTGCTGCATCATGTTGTATGTTTTTGGCCATTGTATTTACTACACTGATGTTATTGCTTGTTTATTATTATATTTATTTTATGTACTGTTTTGAATAATAATGAATATATACCATTTCACAATTGTCCTCCCTTACACTAGTGTATTTTTTCTATTCATATTATTTAACCATTAAATGTGTTTGACAATGCATAATTATCTAAATGATTGATTACTAGGTTTATTAATCGATTAATTAGGGACAATGATGTCCCATGTACTGAACAAGTCAAATACCAATAGGTTGTATTAGTCATTTTTATTATGTGTAAAACAAGTAATTTTTGTATTAGATCTTAAAAATGAAAGATAACTTTTGTATGATGTCCTAAAAACAAAAGTATGTGATACATAAAAATAGAATAATAATTTTTATCAACACTCACCAAATTTATTAGGTAGGTTATCAGACTTTTGTATTAGGCTTTCTGTATAAAATGGAACCACAAAAATAAATTTTGGTAAAACACTAACCTAGATGAATTGAAATTGTATTTCAAGAGTAGTTTGGTCTTCTAAATATTTATTATAGTACAAGATGCTGAAAACAAACATGGGATTGAATTATTATTCCTTAGTCAAAGTCTAATTTAATTAAAAAAACAAATAATACATTGGATAAAACTCTAGATTATTAATCTCATGACAACTAATCCCAGTACAGTTAATCCTTGGACTACATATCATGTTATTTTCAGTCATTCGAAACAAACTAACCCTTAAGATGTTTTCTTCCAAAAAGCCAACCAAGCCATTAAATTTTTCTTGGCCATTAAGCTTAAATATAACCAACTTAACTAGTTTTTAGTTCCTTAGTTTAGAACCAGCTGGTCCTAACTAGATGCCAGTTAAATTTGGTTACCAATTTTTTATTTTTTTTATTTCAATCTCATGACTATAAAATGAAGGTCAATTCTCCATCTTTCCAAGAAGTAGGAAGTGAAGAAGATTTTAAATTTTAAATCCATCTTTTAGTATCAAGACTTAAAGTAGCCAAGCAAAAAAAACTCTCCAAACCTTTCATTTCTATACTCAAAAATCTCTTCTCACCCTATTCTTTAAAGGTGTTCAATCAAGAACACTAATGAACTTAGGCCAGAATGAACAAGATGAGAGCCTAGTACTTTGTAGTAGTGTTTTTACCTTTTTTTTTTGGTATTAAATGATGATGTGATGAATGGTATTTGATTTTCTTTTGATTTGTGGTTGATGAGATATATTCTGAGGTGCATTATGTTAAATTTTTGCATAAATGTTTGGTCCTCGACATGAAAAGAAATAAGGGAATCTAATTTAGGCTTAAGGCGACCTACAACAGTTTTTTCTTATAGTGAAAACTAATTTAAATTATTTTTAATAACATTTTAAAAATCTTCTTGAAGCAAGGTTTTTAGCCAGAGTTAAATATGGATGTTAAATTTTAAATAAAATTTATTTTAAGTGGTCAGGTCGAGTAGATTTTGAGAAATTCTTTTGTTTTTCAAACTCGTGCAGTTTTTGCCATATTTCTATTTAGGACAGTAAAGCTTTATTTAGAAAGAAAATGTGACGAGGAAGATGAGATAGAATTGTTGGGATTTAACGAGTACAAATTTTCTACGCAGCGAAAATAGAAGCGTAGGCTACGATCCATACAAATCAAATAGAGAATAAGAACACGAGAATTTACACGGTTCGGCTGACTATTTAGCTCTACAGAAAAGAAAAAAATAATTCACTATATGTTAATATGAAATACAAGTTTTACTCTTTCACTCACATAATGTCTATGGCCTCAAACTTGAGCATCTTTTTCTCTCTCTATACTCTCCATAGCTTTTAACCTGAGCCTCTCTAAGTGTATAGACGGCCTCCCTTAGGCTTTATGAAACATAAAACCCTTATATATGCAGCCCATAGGTCTAAAACAAACCCTAGCTGCTGTGCAGAAAAAACCTGTTATGTGATGGGCCGCTCGAACGGACTCCTGACCGCTCGAGCGGTCACTAGCCCAAGATCTTCTTATGTACAAGTCTGCTCAAGCAAACTCCTGCTCGCTCAGGCGGTCACAGACCCAAGAGCCTCATTCGAAAAATTGAATCTACTATGTCCGGTTGTCGTACCATTCTTGGATTCCAAAAAAATCGAAACACCAAACAAACAATCGCCATCTTGGCTCGAATTTCTAAACCATCACCATCTTGAAGATCTGTTGATTGCCTCGTTCTGCACCCCTTTCACGGGTATGGGTGCTCCACCTTCTTTATTCATCAATCTGAATGAACTTGGACCAAATTCAAGTCACACTTGAACTTGACCCTATTGCAATCAACCAGCCTCTCGTTCTTGGACAGTCTTCCAAACTCCCAAGTCTCAGCTTTCTGTGGTAACTCCACTTTTTCTGACACTGTTACTAGCTTTTGATCTCTGCCTAATCTTCCCGTAGCTTTACTGTGACCTGAAGGTTTTTCACTACATAGATTCTGCTACTGTTGATTTGCACCATCATCACTCAGTTTTCTAGGTGAACTTTTCTCAAAAAACTCCACCTCGATTGTTGCACTCTTCTTCTAATTTTCTGACATACTCTGCTTGTCAACCTGACCATGCCCCAAATATCTGTCTCATGTTGTCCCTACTAGATTCTACCTGTGTGGTAGCGGTAACTCTATCTACCACCGTGTCTACTGTCAATCTGTAGAGACCATCCACTTTTTGCCTAATCTTCCCGAAATATGCCTAATATTCTCCAAAGTCTTTACAACCCCACCAAACATCCTAATTTTGACTATACATATTCCAATTGACTGACACACTGAGTCATTCCCCATTAGAACAGTACTCCTGTTGCAAGACTTATACGAGTCAAACCATCCTCTAACTCGACACATATGGCATGAGCATTCTGAATCTAATATCTATGATTTTGACAGAAAATTAAAATCTGAAAAAATTGAAAGTACATCTCCGTTCAAAATCAAGAGATACCTAATTAAGAGTGAATATTTTCATATCTAGGTTCGATTATTAAAAAAGGCGAAAAGATTGCAAATAATGTAACTCGTAGAATCAAAATTGGTTGTCTCTAGTGGAGTAGTGCTTCTAAAATTTTATGTGATCGACAGATACTTACAAGATTAAAAAATAAATTTATAAGATAACTATTAGACCAGTGATTTTATATGGAACAAGATGTTGGGCTGTTAAAAAAGATCACATAAATAAGATTAGTATTGCGAAAATAAAAATGTTAAAGTGGATGTATGGTAAGACTAAAAAACATAAAATTATGGATGAAAAATTTCATGGAATAGAGGTCGAACCAATTGAAAACAAGTTGAGAGAAAATAGATTAACATAATTTGGACACATACAACGTAGATCGGTTGATGTAATAATAAGAAAAATGACAAAATCATAATAAATAAAAACACTAGAGAGAGGTATAGAACTAAATTGATATGGAATGTCATATTAAAAAAAAGATATGAACCTATTAAAACTAACTAAATATGTAGTCCTGAACAAAGTAAAATGGTATAAAAAGATTCATATAGCTCGATCCCAATTAATTAGGGCAAAAGCTTAGCTTGATTTTGTTGGAATTTAACGGGCACAAATTCCCTACGCAGCAAAAACAAGAACGTAGGTTACAATCCATACAAATCAAATAGAGAACAAGAACAACTAGAAAAAATAAGACAATATACGTGGTTCGGTTGGCTGTCTACCTCCACGGGATAAGAAAAAAGAATCCATTATTATCAATAAGAATTACAATCACTCTCTCTCATACTCACAATGTATTTATGATCTCAAACTTTAGCTTCTCATCGTCTCTCTACACACCATCTAGCCTTTTACCCGAGTCTCTTAAGTGTATGGACGTTCTCCTAGGTTTCTATGAAACATAAAACCATTATATATTAAGCCTTCTAGGTCAAGACTTAACCCTAGCTGCCGCGCAGAAAAACCTATTCCGTGATGGGCCGCTCGAGCAGTCACTTGCCTGAGACCTCCTGTGTACAAGTCTGCTTGAGGGGACTTCTGATTGCTTGAGCGGTCATAAACACGAGACACCAAAATTCATGACGCTAAACCAACAATCTCCATCTTGGCTCGAATTTCTGAACCATCACCATCTTGAAGATCTACTGGTTGCCTCGTCCTACACCCCTTTTATGGGTGCTCCACCCTTTTTGTTCATCAACCTGAATGAATCTGGAACAAATTCAAGTCACACTTGAACTTGACCTTCTTACAATCAACAGTCTTCTCAATCTTAGATAATTTTTCAAACTCTAAATTATCAGTCCTCATTGGTAACTTTACCTTCTCTGACACTGCTACTTGCCCTTGATCCTTTCTTGATTTACCTGCAGTTTTCTGGTAAGACGAAGGATTCCCACTGCACTATTCTTACTGCTGTTGACTTGAACCATAATCATCCATTTTTCTAGGTGAACTTTCTTGACTGAACTTTACCTTGACTGTTGCACTCTTCTTCTGACTTTCTGATATATTCTTCTTATCAACCTAACTAAACCCCAAATGTCCATATCGCGGGCTATCCCTGCTAGAATCAGTCTGTGTGTTGACGTTAACCCCACCTATCACCTTATCCCTTACCTATCTATAAAGATTTTCAATTTTTTGCCCTTTTATGATAATCATAGCACCTTTACTAATCTTCATTGCTCCACATTTTCTTGTGTATCCGTAACCCAAGGAATTCAATATCCCTAAAGAAATTAAATTTTTCTTTAGTCTTGGAACATGCCTGATATTCTTTAAAACCCTTACAACCTCATTAAACATTCTTATTTTCACTGCACCCATTCCAACGGCTTAACAGGCCGTATTATTCCCCATTAAAACTGTATCCTTGTTGCACGACTTATACGTGTCAAACCATTCTTTGGTTGGACACATATAGTATGCGCATTTTGAATTTAATATCTATGAATTTGACATAAAATCAAAAATTGAAAAAACTGAAAGTGCATATTTATCTACCTCGCTGTCTGATGATTCTTCGACAAAATTGACGAATTCTGCAGACGTTTTTTCACTCTTATTTTCTTTTAGATGTTACTTTAATTCTTGGTACTGGCTCTTAAAGTGACCATTTTTGTGGCAATAGAAGCATTCCACATTGTTCCTTACCCGTGACTTGGACCGAGATCTCCCTTTATTGAAATCCTTCCTCTGCTTGACTCAGACTTAGCCAATAACAGTCCATCTGCATCTGATTCACCATATCTTTTCATCTTCTCATGTGACATAAGAACACCAGTGACCTCTCCAAGTTCTAAAGTGTCTTTTTTGTACATTAAAGTCGTCACCATATGATCATAGGATGATGGAAGCGATGCTAATAAGAGTATCGCCTTATCTTCATCATCAACCTTTACTCCAACCCGAATAATTGTGTAATGAGCATATTAAACATGTTGAGATATTTTAAAAGATTTGTACCTTTCCTCATCTATTGTCTATACAGTTGCTTCTTCACGTACAACTTATTAGTCATATATTTTTTTTTATGAAGAGACCTTCCAGTTTCTTTCAGATCTCGTGCACTGTCTCCACATCAAGCACGTTGTGAATAACATCGTCTCTCATATTCAACTAAATCGAACTCGCGGCCTTAAAATCAATGTCCTCCTAATAATTTTCGATCATCTTCTCTGGCTTTCGTGCGTTGCCAAGTAACGCCTTAGAGACCACTTGTTGGATCAGCAGTTCTTTTATCCGTCTCTGCCACATAGAAAAGTTATTCTTTCCGGTAAACTTCTTGACTTCATATCTGATGTTCACCATCTCTACTGTAGTATTGTGACCAAGCCTTTAACCTTACTCTGATACTAGTTGTTGGAATTTAACAAGCACAAATTTTCTACGCAGCGAAAACATGAGCGTAGGCTATGATCAACACAAATCAAATAGAGAACAAGAATAACAAGAAGAAATAAGACAATATACGTGCTTCGGCTGGTTGCCTACTTCCACGGGACAAGAAGAAAGAGTCCACTATTATCAATAAGGATAACATTCACTCTCTCTCACACTCACAACGTATCTGTGGTCTCAAACTTGAGCCTCTCGTCGTCTCTCTGCATACACTCTAGCCATTTACCTAAGTCTCTTAGGTGTATGGACGTTCTCTTAGGTTTCTATGAAATATAAAATTCTTATATATTAAGCTCCTTAGGTCAAAAATTAACCCTAGACGCCACGTAGAAAAACCTGTTCCGCAACGGGCTGCTTAAGCGGACCCCTGACCGTTCGAACGGACCTCTAACTGCTCGAGTGGTTAGTAGCTCGAAACATGCTGTATACAAGACCACTCGAGTGGATTCTTGATCGCTAGAGTGGCTACAAATTCGAGACACCAAAATTTCGAGACACCAAACCAATAGATTTGTTAATATAATATATCTTTAAGTTTTGAAGTTTTGAAAGAAAAAAAAAGTTATTTGTATAGTCAAATGAACAATGTTATATATGCAACAACTTTAAAAGTATGAAAAGTCGGTAGAGCTATTGTAAGCCTATTTGTTTACATATTTTAATAGAAAAAAAATTAGTATTAAAATAGTATATCTTATCTTATTTTTGTGATTATAAAATTCTAATTATCTAAATATATTAATAGACCATAATTGTTGACAGACATGATTTATATATATAATTTGTACAAGAAGTTTTTGAATGTTTATCCTAACAAATTTTTTTGTACTCTACCCATGTTTTGACAATCTAATAAAGGTAATATTTTTTTAATTAAAAGTAGTTAATTTTTAAGCTATGGTGTTCCATTTTTTTCAAAATTTAATATTTTTTTTGAATTTTTTTTAAAAAATTTATACACATTTCAAATATTATAAATTTTTTATAATAAAATAATTATAATACTCTCAAATAAAAAGTTAATTATATTTTCAAAAATAAAAATAAAAATCGAGTCACTATCTCAAATATTACAATTTAAAATAAAAAATAAAAAATATACTATATATTTTAATAAAAAGTAAAGAAATAAAAAATAATTTATCTCCAATTATATAATATTTTTTCTTTTTTTTTAATAAGAAAGCAAAAACCTTTTAGGCATATGGGGGTATATATACATATAACCATGCTTCAAAATTTACTTACTTAGATACCGAACCTATCCAAAACCTTCACAACCCATGAAGATCAAAGCTCTAAACAACGAGAAAAAGAAGACCCACCATTACCCACCAAGAGCCACCAAGAGAGACACTTCTCTTGTTGACGAAAAAGCCCCTCTGTTGTCACCGGAGAAGACAGAGATTATCGCCGGCGACGAAACAACCCAAGGCTTGGCCGGAGCTTCGTTTTCCGGTGCGGTTTTCAACTTGTCGACCACCATGAAGGTGCTGGGCATCGGCCTCGGCGTCGCCGCCATCGTGCTCGTCGCCGTCTTGACGGAGGCCTCCATTGAAATGCGGCTGAGGTTCAGCGCGGTCGGTGGGTCTGATTCTTCCTATGGCGGCGTTATGGGGGATGCTTTGGGAAATCTTGTTTGGAAACCCAAACTTTTTAGCATTTTTACTTTTTATTTACGTAACATTATATTTTAAAAAATAGTAATACTATAAATTTAAAACAATTATTCAAGAATTTACTTCAAATTTAAAATGAATGATTCAGATTTACTTGTAGTATGATTCATACAATATACAAGTAAATTTAAGCCATTTATTTTGAATTTGAGATAAAATTCTTGATAATTTTTCTGGGTACATAGTATTAGCGTTTTAAAAAATATCATAACTTTTATTATATATATTTATTTTTTTTTATAAAAATTATATTTTTAAAATTTATTCGTCAAAATTTATCAAATAAGATCCATATTGAATATAAATTATATAAAAATAAAATTTTAAAAATTAGGAGAGCACTCATCTTGGAGTGAGCTTACTACTTAAATGCTTTCAGCAGTTATCCACTTTGTACTTGGCTACTCAACATTTACCGTGGACACGATCACTGGTACACTAGAGGTGCGTCTTTTTCGATCCTCTCGTACTAAAAAAATGTGCTCTTAATACTGTAACGCCCACACTAAATATGGACCGAATTGTAATAAATGTACCCAGGCTTTGAGGTCTCTTTACAATAATTAAAATTATTTATTTTATAAGTTAATAGACATGGAAAAATTAGATAATTATATAAACATGGAAAAATTGTGCAAAAACTAGTTTAATTCGATAATTATATAGACATGGAAAAATTGTTTTATATTTTATAAAGTTGATGATTTAAACTTAAACATTCTTTTCCAGATGAAAATAAAATAAAACTGAAAAAATACAATTTGTGTCTATAGTTATCGATATTTGGTCAATTTTAAATTTTTGCATAAATAATTTTTTTCTTAAGACATGTGAAAATATACAACAATATAAAATATTCAAATTATCATTGTGAGTTATTTTTGTTGGGTGTATGTCTTGTATTTAGCGACCCAAATAATTAGTATTTTATTTACATTTATTTGAACAAAACTAAAATCATAAATGCACCAGGAGTTTAATATGTATAGGACTTTGTAATTGTATGGGGGCTAACGTTTTAGAGTTTGCTATAAATAAGACTTTATAATTTTAATTTTTTGTGTGGAGAGTTAATTAACGAGGTAGAAATATAGAGAGAGATAGAAAAATACCGGAGATACAGGAATAACTTTTGCACGGAAAAATGGAATTTGATTCAGGGCTTGAATTGTGGGTGTCGAATTTTTGAATATTTTTTATATCAGGTTTGTACATTCTGCAATTATAGTGGATTATCTCTTGCACCTGTAGATATAGACATGTTGTGTCGAATTACGTAAATTTTTGTGTGATTTTTATTTGGTGTGTGCAATGATTTTTGCTTCTATTCGCATTCGGAGATTGATGTTCGAATCCTAACAAGTAGTATCAAAATTAACGGTTGAAGATCCAAAACCATGGTGGGAGATCGAAATACATGTATTATTTTTTTATTTTAGTTCGTATAAATCAAAGATTTTTTGTTTTTTTGCACAAAAGAAAGAAAAAAAAAAGACAATCATGATGGTGCAGAAACATCGTTGCCGCCTTGATTGAAGGTCGAATCCATATTGAGGTTTGATTGGAAGCGCACGCTGCGTGAAAGAGAAATTACTTGTGATTTGCTTTTCTTTTTGGAATTGAAATGGCTTGGGCAGCAATCAGTAATCAGGAAACTAATTTAAGACTTTGGATCCTGTGTGGTTGTGTGCATGAAATGAATGGTTTAAATTTTTTTGTTATATCGAATCATATATATTACAGGAAAATTTAGAGCGAATATATATTTTAAGATTTTTTAGCATTGTGGATTTATCGATATGGTCAAAATTTTCAGATTCTGAATGATTTGATGAAATTGGACATATCAGCATAGATTGAGATTGATCGGGCGAGATTAAATGTGATCAGAGACAATTGGATTTGACTGCGGGTGATCAACGGCAATCAAGACCAATCTGGTTCAATCAATAACGAAAAACTAATCATCAATTAATGTAGCTGGGATTTTGTTACAGGTAGAGTCACGTCAGACGACGATTTTTTGATTCAGCAGATGATTAACAGTCCTTACACATCGATAAATAGGTGGAGTGACGATGGACACCTCGACGAATAGGTGTCAGGTATCTTGGTATAGAGGTGCGGGCCATATTAGTTTGAGTGTTGTAGATTAACGACGATGACAGAATAAACATCGGTATTGGTTATTTTCAGAGTGGTTTGCAGAATTTCAGCCAAGGTGGAGATTGTTGGGTGTATGTATTGTATTCTGCGAATCCATATAATTAGTAATTTATTTATATGTATTTGGGCTAAGCTGGAATCATAAATTCACAATGAATCTAAATATGTGTAGGATTTTGTAATTATATGGGGGCTAGGATTTTAGAGTTTTCTTATAAATAGGATTCTATAATTCTAATTTTTTGTGTGGAGAGTAAATTAAAGGGGAAGAGATGTAGGGAGCGATAGGAAAATACCGAGGGCACGGGAATAACATTTGAGAGAAAAAACGGGATTTGTTTCACTGCTCGGGTTGTGGGTGTCGAATTTTTGGGTGTTTTTGATCTCTGATTTGTACATTTTATAATTATAATGGATTATCTTTCGCACCCGTGAACGTAGACAGATTGTGCCGAATCACGTAAATTCTTGTGTAATTTTTTTTTGGTGTGTGCAATAATTTTTACTTCCGTTGATGTTCAAAAATTAATATTCAAATCTAAACAACTTTTAACCCATAAAATATAGTCTTAAAAGGTACGAAAAGAAGTAAGAATTGAAGAAGCCATTGAAAATATGATTCACACTCCCTTTTCACAAATTTACTTTATTTTTTTGTCACGTACAAATTTACAAAATTGTTTTAAAGTGGGTTAGCTGCCGATACCCTGGAATGCAAAAAATCCTACCAAAATAAGTTTCAAATGAAATTGAAATTGTTCTACAATGGGTTAGTTTTATGTTTGGCAAATTTTTTTCTAATTCTCGAATAAAAAGTATAAGTTTTTTTTCATAAGAGTTGAACTTAAAAACTCATTGCACGCAGTACAGCTACACCATTCTGGGCTAACAGTTTTGATCTACTTACTAAAAAATGTGTTTTTATAAATTAAAAAAAAAAGAAGTAGAAATCAATTCCTCTAGTAT
The DNA here is from genome assembly GCA_034768845.1 of Heliamphora exappendiculata. Lineage (NCBI taxonomy): Eukaryota > Viridiplantae > Streptophyta > Magnoliopsida > Ericales > Sarraceniaceae > Heliamphora > Heliamphora exappendiculata. The sequence continues at coordinate 7 of JAOTRH010185112.1, read as the reverse complement.
AAAGTTT
>JAOTRH010185101.1:0-11845 GCA_034768845.1 Heliamphora exappendiculata | reverse complement strand
AACAAATACAAATTAAGTAAGAAAATTTATATCTATTTATAACATGTAAACGGTGGATGTTATTTATCCATTAATTGTGCCTTTAGTGAGCCTACGTGGGTTACATGTATAGTAAATGTATTTAGTTAATTATAAATAAATAATAATAATGAATAGTTATAATAATTGCATTATTAAATTGTTGATTACGGCCGTTACTTATATAAATATGCTAATTAAGTAAGAATTTAATACAAAAATAATGATATTTAATTAATATAAAAATTATATAATAAAAAATATATATACATACTATTTATTTAATACAAAAGTTACTTTAAATACTAATAATACCTATTAATATGTAACCGAAAGAATTACAAACCGGAATTTAATTTAAATTGGAGCGTCCAAGTTCTCTCTATATATCTTAGTTAGGTTATTAGCTCGAACGGATATTAGCCTCACTAGTTATATACACAGTTTTGATGCCCTTTTACCAAAATAAGTTAATTTTTTAACTTAATTAATAAATTATGAATTTTCAAACTTAATTTTCATTCTACGTAAAAACGTGTTTAGCAAACACATTTTATGTAAAAATATTTTCGACAAATGCTTTAATTTAAAAATAATAATATTTAAACTTAAAGCGTGTTTAGTAAATACACTTCATAACTTGGTACATATGTCAAACATGTTTTATACATAAAACGTGATTAGCAAAAACGCTTTAAGTGTTTATAAAAAAACGTGTTTAGTAAACACGTTTTTAAATTTTACACAAAAACGTATTTACTAAACGGGTTTTAAAAGTGTATTTACATGAAAATATTTTTTTTATAGTTTTTGAATATATTTTTATAATTAAATCTATTTATTACGTAGACCTCGTCGAATTTTTTATTTATAAAAAAAATAAATAAATTTGATAAATGTAACTAAGTGATTAAATACATTTGTTTAAAAGGTTTTTTTTAAAATTATAACTTTTATTTATATTATTTATAAAAGAATATTATAAGATCACTTAGTTACAAATATTAGGTCAACCTAAATTTTTACATAGATAATAAATTTATTAAATTTTACGTAATAAACGAATTTAATTATAACACAAATATTTATAAATTAAATAAAAAATATAAACAAAATTTAAACTTATTGAAAAATAATCACATACTATCTCATCCTTGACCAAAACACGCACCGAAATGTTTACTTGTAAAAAGCTGAATATGAAAACACATTTACATGATTTTTTTTTAGTTTTCGAATATATTTTTATAGTGATTGATTTTTTTATTTGTAAAAAATATTAGATTGATTTGATAATTATAATTAAGTGATTGAATAATATTAATTTAATTTTTTTTTTAAAATTATAACTTTTATTTATATTATTTATAAAAGAATATTATGTGATTACGAAGCTATAGTTATCGGGTCAACTTAAATTTTTATGTGGATAACAAATTTATTGAATTTTACATAATAAACGGATCCAATCATAAAAAATATATTTAAAAATAAAATAAAAAGTAAAATTTCAAATTATTGAGATTAACTTATATAAAAGCATCACATAGTTTTGTATGTGATGCTTAAAGCGTGCTTATTTAAGCTTAAAGCGTGTTTGTTAAACACGTTTTAATGTTGTTATTACTAAATGAGTGTTTTATAAACACATTTTTCTGTAAAATAAGAGTTTATACGGAGATTAAACTTAAAGTGTGTTTAAAAAATATGTATTTAATTAAAATATATTTATTAAATACACTTTTACGTAGAACAAAAATAAAATTTAAAAACTCATATCTAATTAAGTTAAAAAGTTATCTTATTTGGGTTAAAAGAGGGCAGTTTTGATATTAAGAGACTCCTCAGGATAGAGTTAAGTTAAGAAAGAAAGCAAAGGAAAAAAATGGCGAAGGAAGAAACGACACAGGCGCGGCACAGTACAACCCCCACCGTCGCACCTCTCGCCGGCGCCGCACCCCTCGCTGTCCACGCCAACCACCACCACCGGCGACCCCTTCGCAGCCCTCTTTGCCGTTCTGCTGGCCTCCGGCGACCACCGTTCTCTCTCGATTTATTTCTTTCTCTGTCACCTCTCTCTCTGTCTTATATATATATATATATATCGTTCTCACACAAGCCATGCCGCCACCACCACTCGCACAGCTCCATCACCACGCCACGAAAATACCGCCATTACCAATGCAGTACCCTCACCACCCACACACCTTTGCATGCATAATTTTATCAGGGAGGTTAGGCGCTGTGAGTGTGTTTGTGTGGAAGTGTGTGTGTTTTGTTTTAAAAGTGCAAGTCGTGTGTGTGTGTTGGCAGTGTGTGTGTGTTTGAGAGTTTAATTCTTGGGTGTATTTGGAGTTTAATTGCTTGCTATTTTTATCATTAGAGAATTGTTTAGTTAATTGTAAATTATTTTGTGAATTAAAATATAAAATATGCTCTTTTATGAAAAATATAGTTATAAAAAGAGATTAATAGAATTTTATAAAAAAAAAACAAAATCTCAAGATTTTTATAAAAATTAGAATATTTAAAATGTTGTTTGACTAAAAGATTTTTATTCACATTTTTATTGTTTTTAGTTAAATTAAACCAAGATTTTAACTTAGAGTTATGTTTTAAGTGTTTTAACGAAGAAAGAATAAAATAAAAATGAGAGGTAATATCATACTAAAACAAGAATTTGAAAGTCTAAATTTAGAATCTAAAGAATTTTTGGGTCTTCTTATAAAAGAATTTTGTAAATTTTAATTAAGTTAAACCAAAATTCAAACAAAAATAAGGTATTATAAAATAAAGACGAGTTTAAGAGATTTATCTTTAGAATAAATTTTTCTTATGAGAATTATGTTAAAATATTTTACATGTTTTTTTTCCCCAAATTAATGGATCAAAGTGCTGAAAACGAGGATAAAATAGAGTTAAAAATTTAAAATTTTTTTCTAAAGATTATATATTGGCAAGTTATAAGTTTTTATTGGCATTTTTGCATGCAAAAAGATTGCATATGTTTTAGTTCGTATTTGAAAAAAAACGTAAAATAAGAATAAAGAAAAGAAGTTTAGGAATTTATATAGTACGAGATTATTCATGATATTAGTATTTTGTGTGTGGTCTTTTGGATTAAAAATCTTGGAAAGAAATTAATCGGGCTGAGTTTTGATTAAATAAGTGAGTTCATAGATATTTTGTTTTCTTTTTTTTCATTTTTTTCATATGTTATGAGATCTCGAAATGAAAACTAAGTGATGAATGCCTGTTATATTTTTTAGGCTAGTAAGCCTCTAAACACATGAGTTTTAATACATAATAAATGTATTGATAAAAGTTCGAAAGGTTCTAATTCGGGGGACAGTAAAGATATCAGAAGGTCCCTACTCGGGAGACAAGAAAAGAATACCAAAAAGTCCCTACTCTGGGGGGACGAAAAAAGAATACCAAAGGTTCTTGCTACTCAGGAGTATAAGAAAATAATACCGAAAGGTCCCTACTTTGGGGGGACAAAAAAAGAATACCAAATGTTGACCTTGCTACTCGGGAGGACATAAAAATAACACCGAAAGGTCACTACTTTGGGGGGACGAAAAAAGAATACCAAAGGTTGACCTTGCTACTTGAGAGGACAGGAAAATAACACTAAAAGGTCTCTACTCTGGGGGATAGAAAAATAATACCAGAGGTCCCTACTCGGAGGAACCGAACAACAATACCGAAAGGTTCTGACTCGGGGGCAGAAAAATACCGAGGGTTGGATGGAATAAGGATGGAGATCAGCATGATATTTGGTACAAAGTAAAAATATTTTAACTATATAAAGTTAAATTTGAATAATTCATAGTAAATTAGAAATCTTGATATCTTTGAATTCACACTAGCTGTGCTAATGAACGTTGAAACATTTCAAGCAACGCATGATTGAATGAAGAATTGGTAGCCGAGAAAGAAAGTTTAGAGTTCATTTCAATATATGTATTGCATTTTAATTTTTGTATTTAATTATAATGTTTGAATGTCGACTGCGCTGTTAGAAGCTCTGAAATTTTGCAATGAATTATTGAAAATATTAATAGAATGATTTCTTTTAATAAATATGTTATTTTTGTTTCAAAACTGAAATGACTTGAATGAGTTTGTTTTTAAAAAAAAAATCAGTCGGCAAAAATTCAGAATAAGGAACAGAAAATAAAAAAAGAAAGAGACCTTTGGTGAGTTTTGACTCACTGGCCGGTCATAAACGCTATATATGAAAATAGGTTGTGACACAAACAAAATGTGTCACAATCGGGAGAAATAAATAAATAAAAGCATTAAATTGTTATTTTCCCGAAATAGACTTTATTTGCGTTCTTTTTAATTAGTCTAAAAATATCATTTTACATGAGAAAATTTTGAAATTTGGTTAGCACCTTATTTGGCATGTTCTGGTCACTTTTCGTGTTTTAAGTTTTTCGAGAAAAGGCTCCGAAAGTCCCGTTTTTGTATTCTAAATTTCTGCTGTTCAGAAACTCAATGATTCGTTTGGATAGATTTTATTTTGCTTCTTAATTAATTTAAACGGCTCACTTTTCTATCCTCAAATTTTTTAATTATTTTTAATAAAGTGAACCCTTTTAAATTCAGAATATTTATGTAAAAAAAATATTCAAAAATAATCCCGCAAGTATATGATCATAGGATTCGTCGAAGTAATTAAATATTGAAACGGGCAAAACTAGTGATTCGGTTTTTTTTTTCCGATTTTTGATTAATTGTTTATATTAAAAATAATCCCTTAATATCAAAATATTCATCATATATATTAATAAACAGTAACTAATTGGAACTTAAATCAAAAGAAAAGAATAAATACTGATGGTTGCGAAACTAGTAATTTTGATTACCTTTTTCGATTTTCTACGGCGGCACGATGATAATGGCTCCGGTTTGAGATGAAAGTTTTAGACTTTTTCTTAATTTACAAATTCAGAGGCTTATTCTCGTATCTCTTTCTAAAAAAAATGAAGAATGATTAGAGAATGAGAAGAAAACAGAACGCCAGAATAATCGAATAGTATTTGTAACTGTCAACAAAATAAACGCAGGTTTAGATCTTACCGGTTAAAAAATGAAATTGTTCATTATCAAAATACGATGTCAAGAGTATGCCTCTAAAAAATCACAACGATCCAACTTCGTTTAGCCCTTGATCCATGCAAAAACGAAGGCTGATTTTTCTTCCCCCGAACCCCCTTCCAGTGGCGCACAACTGTTACGGTGATATAGTTTTTTCCTAAACTTCCCTGCGGCAGACCATTAGCTACCCCAACCCTAATGTTAATGTGTATATAGAGAGAGATAAAGATATATAGAAATAAAGATTTTATATATATTTTTAATATAATTATTATTATTTTATTTATTTCTTAATTCTTTTGCCTTTCAAAAACAAAATTATTATCTTTTAAAATATATTTCCTTCCTAACGAGATTATTACATTTTAAAATTTTTTTTTTTTATTATTATTAATAATAAACTTAAACTTAACGGTAGCATAAAACTTATTATAATCTTATTATTTAAACTTAAATTTTTAGCTTAACTTAAAAATCAAACTTACTTAGGTTTATTATTATAATAAATCTCATGAATTATATACTCCATAACAAAATGATTAATTTCTATTTATTATTATTTGTTAAATATTATTGAAATTTTTTTTTCAAAAACTCGGGTCGTTACAATTTATCCCATTCAAAAGAATTTCATTCTCGAAATTCACATGGCAAAAATGTGGGGATAGGTCACTCACATGGTATCCTCACGTTCCTACGTTGATTCTTCAACTCCTCGATGTTGCCATAAAATGCGTACTAACGGAATTGTCTTGCCTCAGAATTTTCTCTCGATGGTCAAGGATTCTCACTGCCCTCTCCTCAAATGTCGCATCCTGGTCCAAATCAATCTCTTCCCAACTCAAAACGTGGGTAGGGTTGTGCTCGTACTTTCGTAACATTGATACATGAAAGACATTGTGAACACTTGCTAACTGCGGGGGTAGAGCTAAACGATAAGTCACGGCTCCAACTTTATGTAGAATCTCGAACGGTCTAATGAAACGGGGAGACAACTTCTATTTCTTCCCAAATTGAATAATACCACGAAACGGTTGAATCTTTAGAAAAACATGATCTCCAACTTCAAACTCTAATGATCTCCAACTTCTATTTCTCTGTCACTTCCATCACAAGCTCGGGTCATAGCAAACTTGTCTCTCCTGCCTCGGTCCAACAGATAGGTGACCGATAAGGTCGCCTATGTAAGGTCTTGTACGGTGTCATACCAATACTAGCCTGATATTGTTTGCTGTACGCAAACTCCACTAGCGGTAAGTGCTTATCCCAATTTCTACAAAAGTCTATAACACAGGCTTTAAGCATATCTTCTAGCATCTGAATAGTTCTCTCTGACTGTCCGTCTGACTGTGGGTGAAAAGCCGTACTAAAACAAAGTTTTGTCCCTAAAGCTGTTTGTAGACCTTGACAAAACTTGGATGTAAAGCATGGATTGCAGTCAGATATAATGGAAACAGGTATACCGTGTAGCTTTATGATCTCACTGATATACTTTTGACTCAACGTCTCAAGTGTATCTGTCATCCTGATCGGTAGGAAATGCACTGCCTTTGTGAAGCGATCGACGATCACCCAAATTCCTGTATACCCCTACAGAGATCTAGGCAGTCCTAATACGAAATCCATTGTTACATGCTGCCATTTCCACTATCTCTAAGGGTTGTAGAATCCTTCCTGGATTCTAATGCTCTACCTTGACTTGCTGGCATGTCAAACAACGGTTCACGAAAATTGCCACATCCCTCTTCATGCCACTCCAACAAAATTATCGTTTCCAATATTGGTACATCTTGGTCACGCTTGGGTGTACTGTGAATATTGACTTGTGAAATTCCTTTAATACTTGATCTCGAAGACCGTCGGCGTTAGGTACAAAGATATTTTCTTGATATGTTAAGCCTACATCGGCACAAAGCTCCCATCCCTGAATTGACTCCTGATTAGGTAGCTGATGTTTGATGAAAGCTACCTCCTGATGAAATCTCTGCGCCTCTAAAACTTGTTGGACAAGACTCGGTGTTACCACTGTCACACTGAAACAGATACATTCACTTCCTTCTGACGGTTGAAAATGATATTCACCAAGGGACTCTAACGAATTCCATAGACAAGCCAATTCTACTCTTATTTTCCTACTTAAGGCATCGGCCACCACGTTCACCTTACCAGGATGATATGCGATATAGAAATCATAATCTCCTACATACTCCATCCAGCGTCGATGTCTCATGTTGAGCTCTTTTTGTGTAACAGATATTTGAGACTCTTATGATCAGTGAAGAGTTCAAACTTTTCTCTGTATAGATAGTGCCTCCACATCTGCAATGCAAAAATTACTACTACTAACTCCAGATCGTGAGTTAGATAATTCTATTCATGCAGCTTAAGCTGTCGAGACCCATACGCTACAACCTTATCAGTTTGTATCAAAACAAAGCCAAGACCTTCTTTAGATGCGTCGCAAAACACTGTATAACCCACGTTTCTATCGGGTACTATCAGAATGGGTGAACTGGTTAATCTCGTTTTTAGCTCTTGAAATTTTTTTTCACAAACATCACTCCATTCAAACTTGATCCCTTCCTGCGTCAACCTCATCATCGGTCGGGTCAATTTAGATAAATCTTGAATAAATCTTCGATAATAGCCTCCCAGCCCCAGAAAACTACGAACTTCAACAATTGACTTTGGTTGCTTCCAGTCTATCACAGCTTCTACCTTTGCTGGGTCCACCGATACTCCTTTTTCGAATATAACATATCCCAAGAATTTTACTTCTAGTTGCCAAAACTCACATTTGCTAGCTTTACCATACAACTATGCATCTTGTAAAACTTAGAGAGTAGTTCTCAGGCGTTGTTTATGATCTTCTTCAGTACGGGAGTATACTAAAATGTCATCGATGAATACTATCACGAATTGATCCAAGAATAGTTGGAACAACTTGTTCATCAAGCTCATGAATACTGCGAGTGCATTGGTCAGCCCGAATAGCATCACTACAAACTCGTAATGGCCATATCTGGTATGAAAAGCCGTCTTCGAAATATCTTCTTCCTTAACTCTTAGCTGGCGATATTTGGATTGAAGGTCAATTTTTGAAAAGTACGATGCTCCTCGAAGCGGATAAAAAAGGTCGTCAATTCTTGGTTACGGATATCTATTCTTAATCATCACTCGATTCAACTGTCGATAATCTACGCACAACCGCAAAGATCCATCATTCTTCTTCACAAAGAGTGCAAGTGCACCCCAAGGGGAGGTACTGGGGCGAATAAACCCCTTCTCTTCCAACTCTTGCAACTGATCCTTCAATTCTCGTAACTCTGCTGGTGCCATTCTGTGCGGAGGGATTGAGATTGGTCCAGTGCCGGGTTGCAGCTCAATCGAGAACTCCATATCCCTCTCAGGGGTAACCCTGGCAATTTCTCAAAAAAAACATCGGCAAACTCCTCAACAATTTGTGGAAGGTCCTTCTTTGGTGAGTCATCACTAATTTTTAGGCTGATGATAAAACTAGTGAATCTGTCAATTTTGTTTTCCTGTGTAATGAGAGACTCGTTTCTATCTCCCCGAATCTTACAAAAGGTTATATCTTCGGTGCATACACAGATTCTTTTATGATAACAATCAATCACTGCTCGGTATGCTGACAGGCAATCCATACCAAGGATTATATCAAAACCTCTGAAGTCCATCACTCGTAGATCACAAAGAAAACTAAACTCGGAGATTCTCAGCACATAGGACTTACATACAATCTCTATACACCGTAGGCTTCCTAACAGTGAAACAATCTTGACGCTGTGGTTGCCAGTTCCTATGTCCTTGATTTAGTGGGCATTCAAACTTTCGATGGCCTTCTTGACCATAAGTGAAGCATCGATAAGCTCTGGGTTCATTCTGATTCAGTGGTTTGTACGGCTTGAAAGTGACTGCTTGGCCTCGGTTGTTATTACGAATGGGGACTCCCTTTGACTATCCAGCTCTAACTTAGAGCATTTTCTTCGTATCAAGAACCCATTTCTCCATCAGCAGGGCGGTTTCAACAACCTCAACATAGGTAGGAAGGCGTTCACTCATAACTCTGCCACGAATCAAGGGCTCCAAGCCCTACTCGAACTTTCTGGCCTTAGACACTTCATCTTGAATAATGGCCCCAGTATAACGGCCTAACTCTTCGAACTTGGAAGTATATTCTGCTACCGTCATCCGTGCCTATTTTAACTCTAGAAAACTTCGTATCATCTCCTGTCTCTATGCATTTGGGAAGCACTTATGGAGGAATAACTCCTTAAATTGCTGCATGGTAGCCACATGACAGGAATTCCATACCGAATTGCACTAGTGGTCAGCTTTTCCCTCTAACTGATAAGTGGCCTAGGCTACTCGATCGGCTTCATCCCTGACGACCATGGTCTCTAGCATCTTTTTCACCTAATTTAGTCAACTCTCTATCTCTTGGGGATGGGTTCCTCCACTAAACGTTGGGGGTCGCTACCGGCAAAAATTAGAAAACAAAGTCATCCTGTCGGTTCGAACTCGCTGTGCTTGAGCAGGTGCAAGCTGTGGATTCCTTATTGCATCAACGAGAGTCCGAAGTAGAAAATTAAAGTCCCCATCTTGTGGTACCGGTGGCGGTTCTCTCTGTCCTTCGAACATTTTAGGTTCCACATCTTCTCGTGGTTCCAAGAATCGGCGAGGTTTGCCTCTCCCTCGATTCATATATATAAACAAATAAACCAAGACTTTTAAACATTTATTATTAAATTTTTTACATTTTAACCTTATTTAAGTTGAATCTACAATTGCGTGGGTAAGGGTTGAACTTAGTGCTCTGATACCAACTGTGACGACCCAAAAATTTTGGATTCATCTAGAGCGACAAATAAAATACTAGGCAACAGAAAGACAAAATCTTATTATAATATTTCTCAAAAAAATAAAATTAAACCAAAAAATTTATTACATCGTTGTTCTTGTGGCGAAAAATAATAATAAAATAACTAAAAATAAAAAAATGCTGATAATAAAGACTCTGGTGGCTAGGTTCATATGAACTAGGGTTTTATGTGTTCTTCTATGTTCTTCTGTACGATGACATCCTGGACTTCATAACCTGGTGTTTGAATCACCAGGGAAACATAAAACGAAGCCACGAGTTCAAAGAACTCAGTAAACTCATCACAAGTAAAGTATGGTTCGATCGCTAATCATGTCAATAGGTTGCTACAAATAAACAACATATATATCAAAATACATCGTGATTTAATTAATTACTAATAACTCAAACTAGGATTATCCTAGAACACAACCCGAACACACCTCATCATCATCCTCAACATCAAATCTAATACACGAGTAGTTTCTACGGTTCCAGCCAAATGATATCCTAGAATATTAACAAGACCTAGCCTACGGTCTATTTCTGTCAGATAATTATCCTAGAATTTCAACCAAGAACGCATCTATGTTTGCCTGATAAGTTACCCTAAAATATATACCGGCCCAGCCTACGACGGGTGTTTGCTAGGTAACTTATCAAAAATCTAAACTCTACTGGATATTATCAAAGTTCGAATACTAGCCCAACCTACAGCGGGTGCACCTTAATAAAAGACCCCTAACTTTTTTTTAATTTTTTTAATTTTTCTCAAAAATCAAGTAGTGACTCTATTTTTTTAAAAACGTGCTCGGATACTTTGGATTTTCTTGTTTCAAAAAGAAAAAAAACATTTTTCTAGCGATAAGAGATATCTATTGCATCGTCTCCCCCGAAAACAAATGCTCGCAGCTTTTCTAACAATTTTGCTGGGGACTGGTTTTTCAAAAAAAATCATAAGAGGGCTTAACTTGAAATGTTAATGGTTCTTATTGTAAACTTTTCATTGGTATTCACATTTACATTTTGCATATTTGTGTGCTTAGTTCTCAAACCCCCACTCTGTCTACTCGATACCCTAGTCAGTTTACTGTCTCAGGAATATGTTGGGAAAGCCAGCAGGCTTTCTGGCCACATGTTCCCATAGATGTGGCAAAAAGAGTTATTGTGTACCATTTGACCATGCCTTACACCATTCTTGGCATTAGGAGGTATATTCTCGACTCTATTCAAAAGGTACACTGAGTGTAGACCTGCCAGCCTTCTCATGTTGCATATAGTTTCTTAGAACCCTTTTTCTAGCATCAATAAATCTTTTAGGTTTATGTAATTTTTTTTATGGATGCTTTTGTTTGTATAGTTAGCACCAAGATTAGGATTAGTTTTTGCCTGCTAGAAATGTATACTGAAAAATCATGCTTTTTAGGTTTTTTATTTTTGATCCCTGGCATATTAATGAAAAATATTTGAGATATTTTTGCATTCGTGATATCATATTTATATTTGTGATGAATGAATGCATAGTCCGTATATTCTGTCTAGTATTTGACACGGTGCATGCTGCACGGAAGATCGGGTCATAGGTTCTTACAGATTATACAGATAGGCTCACAATTGCAATGGACCCGAACATTCCATTGGTACGATTGTAGTACATCGTTATAGTAGCTGGTCTTGACTAGGTCGAACGGGTCGAATTTAAGTTTTGAAAATTCAATGTTCGAGCTCGATGTGTTAGTACACTTGGAGTGTATTAAGCAGGATCAATGGGATGATCAATTCTATACTGACTATATGAATTGATCCACATCCCGTATTATCATGTATTGCACGAAC
>JAOTRH010185080.1:0-11846 GCA_034768845.1 Heliamphora exappendiculata | reverse complement strand
ATATATGGTTTGGGCTTAAGCCCTTGTGGCTTTAAAGCAAGTTGTTTCTAGGAAGGGACGTGAATTTACTTGTATAGTCTAAGAACTTCTTCTACCTATCCAATATGGACAGGATATTGCATCATCGAGACAAAAACACCTTCAAGAATATAATCCCTGGCCTCTAATCCCTGGCCTCCCATTAATTGATCCCTAGACAAGAGTTGTTTCATTTATTAGTCATATCATACAATAGATTGGCCAACAAATTCAAAATAAAAAATACGATAGTCAGTTTTAATGGCACATTTTATATCTCATGCACCAATTTAGTATATGAAACTATTTGCAGAATCAAATGCTAAAGTAAAATACTATATTACAGTTTAACTTTTTCTTTCTTTTCCCTCAATGCTGCAATATTTGACTATGAAGTCATTATGTGCATTACTTTAGACAAAATTAAAAAAATCTAGCAATCTGAAGTAATGGTCTTTTGAGTAATAAGTAAAATATGCATAATATACTGGGATAAAACATGAAAATTTTACAGAGAAAAAAATAATGAACAATATTTTTCCAATATTCATTGAAATATATGATAAATAATTGTTCAAAAGAATTTTACCTTTCACTAGGACAGAACTCGAGTGACGCAATGCATGAACCCAAGTGAAGTCTCTTGCTCCAGTGGCAGATCTCCATTTTTTTCACTTCAACTACACACACATCCCCATCTTTGCTTCCTCTGACATGAAGGGGGGAGAAAATGAAACACGAATCAAATGAAAGCTACAAAAGCAAGGAACAGCCTATGACATTATTCTGAGTTAGAATACTATATGTAAGAAATTTACGACCAATGTTACCAAACCCCCTAATTCCCGAACATTCGGCATCAAACAATGGATTCTATTTTCCTTATGCGGTAGGTCATGCAATATTAATGTAAAAAATATGCCTTGGAAAGATCAAATATATGGAAAGGACATTTGTGAAACCGACAGTAAAAATTTGTCATACAAAAAAATTTCTGAACTACCTATCTGCAAGTGAAAGATCATAGTGACTTCTTGGTTAAACACAGAACAGGTAGAGTGTGCGTTTGTTAGTAAGATAACAGACTATGTACAAGCAAATAAATTGGACAGTATAAAGGAGCGTAAGAACTATATTTCTTATTATCATGATTAGGACCCCGCATCCCTTCCATTTCCCATAAAAAAGAAATAAAGAAATTTGTGCACTGTATTGTGATATGACAGTTGGGGTGCAGTATGAGAGGAGGAAAAAAATGGGGTTTAAAAAGATAAAAGGCCTGATCATTCGCCCAAAAACATCCTACTTAAATGCTAAGATTAAACAGATTTCTTCTTTCTAGAAAAAAAAAAGACATCTACCATTCATCAATATATGCTTGTTAAAGAAAAGGAAAGAAAGATTAGAAGAATGAGAAACATAATGCATGGGTTAGCTGCTCTGACTATTAATATTAAACCAAAGCATTGCTACATTGACAAAACAACTTTCAACAATGCTAATATATAAGTTCAACAACAATAAAATCACGAATAAATAACCCAAACGACATTTAACCCAACCACACCTAACCCAAATTGAGATGATATTATGGTCCAAAGACATGCAAAAGTATAATGATCACATTCTTGGCCTCTAACAAATTACCATGTTTACGGCCTCAATAATTTGCAAAAACTAGACACAGAAAAATAACCTTTACACAAATCCCTTAATCATGATTCAGAGGAGATTAAGTAAATTTTAATGATTAAATTGCATAAAGACAACCTTAATGGTACAAAAAAACTTATACAAACAAAGCACATATTTTAACATTCATGGTTCCAGATATATATTTTATTTATGAGTAAAATAAACTTGCTTATATGTGTGTGTGTGTGTGTGTGTGTGTGTGTTATTTATGAGTACGACACATTTTTCAGCCTTACAGATAACCAAACAAAATATATTACAAGAAAATTGAAATCCAGCTCAGATGAAAAGAAATATTTAGATAGTGCATTTAGATAAAGATTTCACATAAAAGAAATTCATTACAAGAAGTTTATGGGAGAAGGTAGAATTTTATCTATAGTACATTGTAATTGAAGTAATGAAAGAGAATTTAAAAAAAAAAAAAAAAAGACTCACCGAAAGTTATATACCATGAGTCGTAAAAATTACATTCCACCGAAGAAGTTCAATTAGGTAGACCAGATAAACTCATGTCCCATTGTATTCTAATAACTGCAACCCATGCATTGTAGCATACATAATGACAAAAGTGTAGAAAAGATATGAAGAGCACTTACAATGCAAGATATTTCCCATCCCGACTGATGGACATTATAGAAGCAGGCTTTCTAAGTAATCTCTTGTGACCAATTCTATTCCATGTACTCATGTCCCAAACAGCAGTGACTGCTCTATTACCTGCATTATATAGATTAGCATAATTCACAATTTAGAAACTTCGTATGGAACAGTGTATTGTGGCATTCGGTAGTTAAAAAAAGCATATTCAGAAGGTGTAGCTGAGATGAGACATTGAAATGTATGAGTGCTACAAGATAATATGGACACAATAAAAGGAGGATTTGGAAGCTAGAAGTGGCACCAATTGTTGATAAAATGAAAGTTATTTTTGGCCTAGGCCAACAAGCACTCTCATAAGGATGAATGATGTAATCCACATCAAAAATTCAAAAAGACAAGGACATGAGTTGAGGCAGTGTGAAAGTACATGTCAAACTTGGGTTAAACTAAAGATATGACTTTGAATCCATCTATAACACACACACACACACACACACACACACAAAAAACAAACAAACAAACAAAAGAAAACAAAAAAAAAAGCAAAAGGATTCTTCTACCAAACCGGATAAGGTCTTTATTGAGTTAATTTGTATTAAGTATTAGGAAGTGACAAAAAACTGTATCTTGTCTCTTGTGCCTGTGTAATTACAGATGCATACCTTTTTGAACAGTGCAAAATAAAAATGGCTTTGTCCCATCCTTAGAAAACCGACATAGTTCTATCTTTTCATCCTGCAGCAGAAAGAAAGAGAGGATATGGCATCAACGTTGGACCCCACAAAGAAGCAGAAAAAATAGGTGTACCACGAACCATTGTTAGATTAAATGAACCATACCGAGTTGCGAGTCAAAGAAGTCAATGGAACACCATCATTTGTCTTCCATATTCTAGCAGAACCATCAATAGATGTTGTAGCCAAGAACTCTGAGTCCAAACTGAAAGTGTATTGAGAAGAAGCAAATTATTTAAGCACAAACTTTTACACGCTTTCAATATGTTATAAAACTGTCACATTTAAAAATAGTGTTATGAAATGGCTGCATAAATGGGATCTCTCCATCTAAACATATCATTAAGCCATTTGTTTTGGGTTTTAAACATGCAAGTGTGTCTATTTAACGATCCAAGTAGACTACTAGTCAGTAACTTGAATGATGAGACTAACAATATGACTTAAAATGCTTAAATGGGATATCACACTATCCCCCACTAAAAGATTCGAAGTCTCATTGCATTTCCCAAGTTCTTTTCCTAGCTAACAATGTGATATAACAATAATAGACAGAGACAAAGCAACCCATAAGAGAGTATTGGGTATACTATCATGGGCTTCTATGCCTCTCAAGAGCCTCTACGCCCACTACTCTTCTAAAAACACAGGCATGGAAACCTCCACGAGATCAGGTTCGATTTATTAGTAACAACTCAAGTAAACGACTAACCCAGTAACTTGAATGAATAGCCTAACAATATGGCTCAAAATGTTTAAGCACACAAATACATTACAACCACACCAATATATGTACATTTGCCCCTCCAATCTTCAAGATTACCATGTTTGTGCAAGTTCACATGAATGCCCGTGCCTGTCTGTTTGCATACATGAGGTGCTGAATCTGCTAGTGATACCACAAACCGCAACTAAAGTGATTCCTATTACCAATGTGAGGTCCATATTATCTTGATTGTTCTGTCCTTCAGAAAATGCTGGCATATACAAAGACATGCAATCTATTCATATTTTCAAACTATAGTTCTCCTCCAATGTACCTCCAATATACAACAGCCATGCCCAAGTTATATTATTTTGCTCTGCAATGCCAATATCTACCTGAGACAGGTATTTGCATGGAGTCATACTGTCAGTAACCTTCTAAGCATATAGCATGCAGAGCATAACTCCATGGAATGTAATTCAGAGCTAAAAATGCACCTCGTTAGCTTCTCTAAACACACACACACACACACACACACACAAGCATTATCACAAATTTCTGTATTTCTTTGAGGCACAGTCTAAATCTTCTTGTCCAAGAAGCACCCCTCTTCGTTGGCACTTGCGTCTGCCTCTTTTTCGAAGACACTCTAATCATCCAAGTTAATCTTTACAGGCCTTAGAGTCACTTAAAGAAAATTATTACTCACCGAGTGCATTACACAATAAAAATGGCATCTGGTTGTAGGCCTAAATCCAAGACGATGTGATAAATGTGGCAACTTATTCTAAAACAAGTAGAGAAAAAAATTGTTGCTGGAGATAGACGAGGAGAAGGGGGGGGGGGGGGGGGAAATGCACCCTATGCATGTAATTTTGTGAGGGAGAGGAGAAACAAATGAGGAGGCATTGAACAGAAAAACTTAGCTAGAGAGGGTGAGTTTTGTTCATGATGTTTTGAAGTGTACCCTTGGGGTGGTAATTATCTTGAGTAGAAGAAAGATCTATCGAACGTTAATATATTTTGCAAAGGAGCAGTGTCAGGTATCTTTGTAAATTGAAAGAGAGGAAAAGCTAATTTGGAATTTTATTAGGAAAAAACAATTAAAAAAAACCAGAGTAAGGTCTTGCTAAAAGATGATTCTGCTTATTGCCTATCTGCACGCATGACAACAGAAACATGTAGTTATGCATGAAATGTCATATAATAAGCCACAAGTAAGCAAAATTCTCACCTAAAATCCATATCTTGGAACGACTTGTGAGCATTTGGCTCATCAATAATTACGTGCAGGCTTGGCCATTCAAAGATTCTGAGATGTCCATCCTAAAGTTGATTAAGGAACTGAGTCAGAAATCAGAATACAGAAGTCAATTTGCAAACAATTATATGTGCAGTTCTAAAACACAAATAATTTCTCATTAGACGTGTTATTGCATACCACTCCACCACTAGCAAATCTAGATCCATCAACACTAAAAGCTATGCATTTCTGTGGGCCAGCTCTTTGGAGAGGAACCAATTCTTTGGCCTTCAGTTCAATATTTTCTTCCGGACCATGTAACTCAAACCATCTGCACATTACATCAAACACTTCATCCTATATTCCTATTTATGCACCAGCCAAATAAATGGAAGTCATAGTGAAAACAGAATAGCTTAGCCAGATTAATGGTCCGAATCCTCTCAAGTAGAAGGTCAATAAACAAAGCCAAGCAAAGGTTGAATGCACTCTCAAAAACATACCATGCATGACAAGTTTTAGCACCTATAACACCCTCTCCGCAGGTGGAAAGTTCAAAAAAAAAAAAGGAAAAAAGGAAAGACAAATTAACCAATACCCCTTCATACATCTCATGGAACATCACAATTCAACCCAGTAATATGAAAGTTTGGATAATCTCACTGGGAAAAAGAACAGTTTGTTAGCTTTATCATTATTATAACTTTATTATTATTGTTATTATCTGGTGTGGTTGGACATACCATATCTTGCCATGTAGTCTTATTATTATATAAATAAACCGTTGCGTACCCGATTAGGGTTAACGCCTTCATTCAACCCAATACTGTCCTCTTAACATGGTATTAGAGCCACCGCCGCCGACAGCTCCTCCTTGAACCCTAACCCTAGCCGTCGACCACCCAAGCCGCCACCTCCAGCGCCGAAACCCACTGAAATCCACTACCACACCTCCAGCCCCAGCCGCCGACCACCCAAGCCACCACCTCTAGCACCGAAACCCCTCGCCGCCACCTCTAGAGCCAAAACCAGCCACCGCCGCATCTCCAACAATCACCGCCGCACCTCCAAAACCCTAGCCGCACCTCCAACAGCCTACACCAGCCACCGCCGCACCTCTAGCTCCAAAACCAGCCATCGCCCTACCTTTTTCAGCCCCTTTTCAGCCACTAGCAGCCGCTGACTTCGTCTCTCTTCCTCACTGTGTCATCTGTTAAATGGGTTGCCTTCATTCCGTGACGAGGTTCTACACTCTCCAATTCTTGGTGATGCAGTGAGAGTTGGGTGCTGCATTCTGCAGTTATTTCATGTTCTGGTTCTTTGGTGTTGTAAGGAGTTGTGGTGATTTTGTTTTTTAAACAAGGATGTCATCGGGAGGAAATGGGTCTGTTACCCGGATTTCTGAGACTAATGAGCCTATGACGGATACTGGGCGACCAGCAAGAACTGAGGTATTCTCTTCTTCTACTCGGCTTGTCGATGAGAAAATTGATGGAGCTTCTGCTTATCCTTTGTGGCAAAAGAATGTGCTGAAATCCCTGCAAAGAATGGAATTGGATTCCCACTTATTTGATGATGCTCCAGATGTTGGTTCACCTACCTACCGAATGTAGGCGCGAAGATGATGCTTGTCTCTTTAGTCAAATCATGAATTCAATTGACCGCAGTATCAAGGTCTTGGTTGTAAGCGCTGATACAGTAAAAGAAATCTGCGGGGCACTTGAGGATATGTATTTATCCACCAATGATTTATCGCGCCTCTATGATGTGATGCGAGGATTTTTTCGCTCTCAGCAAGCTGATTGTTCCTTTCAAGAGCACTTTATGAAATTTAAAGTGCTTGCCGATGAGTTTGATAAGCTTCTTCCCTTCACCAATTCACCCAGTAAGTTAACAACGGATGCAGATTATAGTAGTGTTTTCTGGCTAGTTTAGATTCTGAATATGATACGGCCCGTTCTCAGATTCTTGCTGGCACTGACATTCCCACCCTGTCTAAGACTTTCTGTCGGGTAAGTCGTTCGATGAGTCAAGATGATACCCAGTCTTTGCATGATGTTAGTGACCAATCTGCTTTTATTACTTACCGAGGTGGCAATGGAGCCTGTGGCCGTGGTAGGGGCCGTGATGGAGGTCAGACTGGTGGATATAGGGGACGAGAATAGGGTGTTCGTGAGACTCGTTATTGCCACTACTGTGGTATTCGGGGACATATTCGCAGTGAGTGTTATAAATTACATAAAAGACCTTCCCCAGTAGTCAATGCTACTGTTAATCACTCCCAGGCAGAATCGTCGTCTTCATCTCAAAAGAAGCTCCCAGGCAGAATCGCCGTCTTCATCGCAGAAGCAGCTTGTTGAGATGACACTAGCAGAATATGAACAATACATTCAGTCTCAAGCTGCTAGTCCTTCCGATCCTGTTGCCGCTACCTTTGCAGGTAATCCCAGTGCTTGTTTGGCGACTACCCTATCTACTTGAGTGATTGATCCAGGTACCTCCTACCATATGGCTAGTTCCGCAGGTATATTGTCTGACTATCAGGTGACTCATAGACATTGTGGTGTCCTTGTGGCTAATGGATCTTCCTTACTGATTAAGGGGCATGGAATTGCCACTCTCACGCCGTCCTTAACCCTAACTAATGTCTTACATACTCCTGAAAATTCATTTAACTTATTATCAGTCAGTCAGCTCACTAATAATCTTAACTGTTGTGTGACTTTTTACCTTGATGGCTGTATTTTTCAGGATCTTTCGACGAGAAAGATTATTAGTAGAGGTCGAGTTTCTGGTGGGCTATATGTGATGGAGGAGGTGGCTACTAAGGCCTACTCAGTAGTCTCTTTTCCCAGTTTTGAGGCTCATTGTCGTTTGGGGCACCCGTCTATATCTAGTTTGCATGGTCTTTGTCCTAATTTTCGTTTTATTTCTCATATTGAGTGTGAGTCGTGTCGGTTGGTAAAGCACCTGTGTGTGCCTTTATTGCCTCGGGTCAATAAAGGAACTTCATAAGCTCCGTTTTCTTTAATCCATTTAGATGTTTGAGGGTCGTGTCCTGTCGAGTATGTTTCTGGATTTCGTTATTATGTCATATTTGTGGATGATTATTCTCGTGTCACCTTTTTATATCTCATGCGACATAAATCTGAAGTAGTTTCTATTTTTTTCTCATTCTGTATGGAAGTACAAACCCAGTTTCAAACTCAGGTTAAATGTTTGCGAAGTGACAATGGTGGTGAGTATCTCTCCACCTTGATAAAGATTATTATGTCCACTCATGGTATTGTTCATCAGATTTCTTGCCCAGCTACTGCACAGTAGAATGGTGTAGCTGAGCGTAAGAACCGCCATATTATGGAAACTGCTCGTGCTCTCTTGTTTCAGAAGCAAGTATCTAAAGAATTCTAAGGGCATGTCGTTTTAACTGCTTGTTATTTAATCAACCGCCTCCCCTCTAAAGTTCTTGGTGGAAAAATTCCGATGGAGGTGCTCTCACCAACGAAGAGCCTTTTCTCTCTACCTTTGAGAATATTTGGGTGCCTTTGTTATGTTCGGGATATCCATCCCTAGAGGACGAAATTGGATACTCATGCTGTCAAGTACATTTTCCTTGGTTATGCTAAGACTCAAAAAGGGTATCGCTGTTTTTGTCCCTCACTAAATCGAATTCTTGTCTCTCGGGATGTTGTGTTTGTGGAGTCTACTCATTTTTTTCTGCGTCAGCGTCAGTTATGTTGGGGGTTGAGAGGTCTGATCTTGAAAGTCTTGATTTCTTAGTATCTCGTTTGCCTTCATCTTCTACTACAAGTATTCCTACTACTGAAGGGTCCTCTACACCTTCCCCGTGCACTTCGCCCGCTTCATTGGAACTCTCCTCTGCCGAGCCAGTCTCCTCGTTTGAGATTACTCTTCCCACAGTTAGTGATTCTTCCCTCGACAGTGATGCTCGTGTTGCTACTTGAAAATCTTATCGATCTTGCAGGGATCACCCACTATAGACTATTTCATACAAAGGGCTTTTTGCCTCCTTACAGACTTGCATAGCTACTCTGGATCAGGCAGTTATTCCTCATACTGTTACTGAGGCACTATCAGATCCTGGATGGTGAGGTGCAATGATGGAAGAAATGCGGGCTATTTAGTCCACCTCTACCTGATCTCTTATTTCTCTTCCAGCAGATAAGCAGGCTATTGGTTGCAAATGGGTTTTTACGGTCAAAGTCAATCCTGATGGTAAGTCCGCCTTATTGCAAAGGAGTATACTCAGACGTATGGAGTTGATTATTTTGAAACCTTCTTCCCGGTCGCCAAGATGGCATCTGTTCGCTTGTTTATGTATCTGGCTGCTTCTCGCCATTGGCCTTTGTATCAGCTTGATGTGAAGAATGTATTTCTTCATGGCGATTTGCAGGAGGAAGTCTATACAGAGCAACCTCCTGGGTTTGTTGCTCAGGGGGAGTCTCGACTGGTTTGTCGCCTGCATCAATCCCTTTATGGCCTGAAGCAGTTTCCACGTGCGTGGTTTGGTTGATTTGGTATGGTTATGCAACAATTTGGCCTTTTACAATTAGAAAAAGACCACACTGTGTTTTATAGGCGTTCTTCTGCTGGATGTATTCTATTGGCCGTTTACGTTGATGATATTGTTATCATCGATGACGATGCTGTGGGTATTTCTAATCTAAAACAATTTCTGAAATCTCAGTTCCAAACTAAAGATTTGAGAAAACTGAAATATTTTCTTGGAGTTGAGATAGCACGAGGCAAAAATGGTATCTTTATTTCTCAGAAGAAGTATGTGCTGGATATTCTAGTTAATGCAGGGCTTCTGCAAGCAAAGGAGATTGAATCACCTATAGATCCAAGTGTAAAACTTCTACCTGATGAGGGTGAAATTTTTCCTCATCTTGATCGATATAGGAAAATAATTGGGAAGTTGAACTATTTGATCACAATGACACGACTGAACATAGCCTTTCCCGTGAGTGTGGTGAGCCAGTTTATGGCTGCACCTCGGGTTCCTCATTGAAACACTGTTGTTCGCATTCTATAATACCTCCACAATAATCCTGGCAAGGGGATACATTTCAGCTATCATAGTCATTCTATGATGGAAGGGTATTCTGATGCTGACTGGGCTGGATGTCCCATTGATCGGCAGTCAACTTCTGGATTCTCTATATTTCTTGGGAATAATTTTATCTCTTAGAAGAGCAAAAAGCAGGACGTGGTTTCTAGGTCAAATGCAGAAACTGAATATCGGGCTATGGCCCTTGCGACATCTGAAATTTTATGGCTCCATCAGCTTCTTAGTAAGTTGAGTGACCCCTGCCATGGCCCAACAAAGCTTTGGTATGATAATAAATCTGCAATGTATATTGTCACAAATCCAGTGTTCCACGAGCGCACGAAACATATCGAGGTTGACTGTCATTTCATTCGGCATGCGTATCAGAACAATGTGATCATGTTTGACTCGGTTCGTACGGGAGAGCAATTGGCAGATATCTTCACTAAGTCTGTTCCAAGCCCTCGAGTTCGATACATATGTGATAAGCTGGGCATGTTAAACATTTATGCTCCAGTTTGAGGGGGGTGTTAGCTTTATCATTATTATAGGTTTATTATTATTGTTATTATCTAGTGTGGTTGGGCACACCGTATTTTGTCATGTGATCATGTTATTATATAAATAAACCGTTGCGTACCCGATTATGGTTAACGCAATTATTCAACCTAATACTGTTCTCTTAACACAGTTTAGGCCAATATATATGAAAGTCGAAACTAACTCAATTACACTGACAGCCAAATCCACTTGTCAAAGATCTTTCCCTTGAAAAAGATGAAAAAGTCACATAATTGTTGTGCAGCACTAGTGAATCTTCTCTTCACAATTTGTAGCTGAATCAATCCAAAAAGTAAACGGTACAATTTCCGAATAATCATATATCAATTCCAACTAGGCAAGGACCCTACTATACTAAGGTCTACTGATCTATATGTGGACTATGGTAACTGAGCACTACATCTTTGTTCCAAACCAAAGATGTAGGCCAAATCATTATCTCTGCTTTGGGCAGGCTTCCTACCCCCTTTTGCTTCAGTTGGTTACCGGAGAGAAAATATTATAGCACAATGGAAAAAAATTTAATTAACATGAGAGCTTAAATGGGACAGGAAGACACAGGTTATAATAGTTTACACGCAAGGTTATAATTTGAAAAATCTTTGGGAACGACGATGGTTAAGGGTTTCAATTTCAAGCATGGGTTTCAGCACAAAGCAGGAATTTTTATCACTCAAAAACTTGCCAAAACCCACTTAAATATTTACAAAGGAACCCCCCAAGTCCCAAATGAAAAGTGCTTATCAATTAGGAAACTAAACTGCTGAGGAAACAAAGAAGATTACTAAATCAAAATAACCAAACTACCCAAAAATTAGAAGCCTACCAATATTAAAACCAACTGAAAATAAAATAAAAGCAGCTACGCAATTCATGAGTTTCTGCTTTTATAACCAGAAACCTATGAATATGATTCAATAAACTCAAGTTTTAATCACCCCAAACAAATCTCTTCATCAATATCCTAAAGGGAAGAGCTAAAACTTTGACACGTTTCATGTGGCAGACTGCAGATGATTTAAAATCTCAACTAGGCAAAACCAATTTCCTAACTTCTTAAAAATCAAAAAGGCCATACGAATTTGTAATGACTAATGACATAGAACAAAATAAAAGGAAAGAAGAAAAGGTTGATGACTTCACCATTTCAACTAAAAAACCTAGATTCGGAAAAGAATGATAAAAACCATAGACTCATCACTCACGACGAGGGGG
>JAOTRH010185069.1:0-11847 GCA_034768845.1 Heliamphora exappendiculata | reverse complement strand
GGCGCTCGTAGGCTGCGACTTCCTTCCCCGCGGGTGCGTCTTGCCAGCGAGGGAGGTGCATCCGGTCAAACCGGTTCATGACGGCAGCAGCGGCGACGGCGGTGTGGGCTGCAGCGCTGGTGTGCGTTTGGTGGTTGTGCGACGCACTGAGGCGATGGAGGAAGTAGAGGACTGAGGTGAGGAACCGGCGGCAGCAGCGTGAGGCTAGGGGCGGCGCTGTGGGCTAGGGGCGGCGACGGCGCTGTGGCGACAGCTGCGCTGGTCTGCGTTTGGTGGTGGCCCGATGTGAGGGTTTCAGCCTGGTAGCTAAGCTTCAGTCAGCAATGGCGGAGGTGGCGGCACCTTGTGTTGTCGCGGTGATGTGGCCGGTGATGCCACGTCACCGCTACAACGCCGAAAAAAGATATTAGAGATTACAAGGACGTAGCTCTGATACCATAAAGAAATTGAGAAGAGAAAATAACTTTATATTTTCTGTCTATTAAAACTGTACAATATATGGCTATTTATAGGCGAATAGGGATAAATAATAATAAGATATAATAGAATAAAATCAAATCAGAATAAAACCAATCTAATCAATCTAATATTTTAAACAATTTAAATTTAATATTCTAACAAAAATAAACAAATAAAATATTATCCCAAATGGGATTTAATATGAAAATTAAGTAAAGCCAAAGCTATCATAAATTACTATAAAAATTAAGAAAATAAAAAAAAAATCCCGCAAAATTTGAAAATATCTCAAACAAATTAATGCTAAAATTATCCCACAAATTATTAGAAAAATCAAGAAAAGGGAAAAATGGTGTAAATTAGAAACTCTTACCGCGCTTTGTCATCTCTCCACAATTCTTTGTAATTATTTATAATCTATTTATCATTAACAATGGTAAATGAATAAAGGGAATTAATGCTACAATTTGCAAAACAATAAGTGGAGCATCATGATGTCCATAATAGGTTATTAGTTTATTTTAACATTTATTTTAATTTTCAGTTATTTTTTTAATTTTCTTATTTTATTTACCAAGTCAAAAGACTAAAAAATAATTAAAATATAAAAAAATAAAAAGACAAATATAGTTGTGGGCATCCACGATGACCAACAGTAATATTGGCAAAGGTAATGAATGAAGGGAGATAAAATAAAAGATTGTTTTAAAAATACGTGAGAAAACATTTTTTTGATTCCATAATTCTTTGAATCACTTGAAATTATTTATAAAATTTTGTAAATAAAAATATAACACAAATATGTTTTTTTTTTTTTGGATATTGTTGATGCTGAAATTTGAACGGTTTCAACAATATCTCCGAACTTGAAAAGATGAGAAATTTTTGATATTGGTGGGCTACAAGTAAAAAAGTTTTTGATACTTACGTAAGTGACAATCTCAAAAATATATAATTCAATTAGAATCAAGTTAGTCTCATACATTTTTTTGATTTGATAACACCTTTATGTATTACTAATTGAATACAATTTTAAGAGTTAGTTACTCTAGATTGATGTCTGTCTTTGGTATCTTACCAGAGTAATTTAGGACTTCTTCTTAGAAAATATCATGGTATTATTTAACGGAGTGAATGATGCAATTTGAACTTTGATTCTTGTGGTATGACTATGCCAAGTAAGCCACTTTGCTCCGATCGATCGAGCTATTTGTTACGACATATCAAGCCACTTTGTCCCGACTGACCAAGCCACTTTGCTATGATTAATTGGGTTATTTTGCTACGATCTATCGAGCCAATTTGATTCGATCGATCAAGTGAATATGTATGAATGGTCGATTGATCCCTAATCATTGCAATTGTTCTTTTATTCGTGGTTGATTAGGTTATATCATCAAATATATACTTGTTTAAAACTTTCTATGAACAAAAAACAAAAAATAAGAAACAGAAGCGATTACTTTGTAAAATCTGTAGTTATATAGAAAAATTATCCATTGCTCCAGATACATGGTAACATGATGTACAATGCTCCTGAGAGCTATACGATTATGAGGACCTTTATATTTAAAGACAAATCCCACGTAATTATGTAATTTTCAAAAATATTAAGACACCACGTGCAAAAATATTATGAATAATTGCTCATGTATCTATGAAGCTTTTTGGTGCTTCTCTCGTTGCTACTAACAAAAACAAAAGAGGATAACTTGTCTTAGAATTAAAGCAAAGGGTTCCTGATGTAATTCGCCCTTCGTTAATAAGCCACTTCTTTAAGCACCGTTTGGGATAGTTTTTTTTTTATAATTTTTTTATTATAGCTTTTTTTGTCTTTTTCTTAAAAAAAATTATTTTTTGGGTTTAAATTTTTTATTTTTTCGATTCATCATAATAAAACAAAACTAAAAACATAATCGTTTTAATTAAAGTTGAAAAAAATTCACTAAAGATGAAAAAATATATTACAAAAGCTTTAAAATAGCTCTTTTCATCTTATCTATTTTTAAAAATATATTTTGATCATTTTTTTTATTTCCTAATTTTTTATAATTAGAAAAATCAAAAAAGTGTCATCATCGTTTAAGCTAATGTAAAAAAAAATTATTTCACAAATTAATGTGCTTAATCTGGCCAATGACATTTCAAGAAATTAATTTCTTCGTGGCTTTAAAGACTGGAGAATGCCCATTGTGGCCCACTTAACGATGAATAGTGTGTAAAAGTAAATGAATATTTAGATAAACTGCATTGACATTTGTAAAAATAGTAAATATTACCTCAAAAATTGTATTAATTTGAATGATGAGAGAGAACAAAAAAAATTATTTATTTCTATTGCGAAATATTTATGTAATCCGTAGCTGTGGCAAACATAATTAGCATAAAAAATAATGATAATACAATGATGTTCAAATAGCAATGAGGTGGACCGAAGCGGGACAATAATGGGATAAGTTTACAAATTGTTGGTACAAAATCAAAAGCTTACATAAACAAATGCCCCCCCCCCCCCACGCACGTTTATTTGTATATTAGTAATTAATTCGTGTTATGTATGAATAAAATTAATTAATATTAAATATGATTTTATTCTTTTATAACAAACTAAATAAGTTAAGAATTTTATAATTTTATTTATTATAATTTGTTAATAAAAAGTTATGTTGACTAGAATTTTGCTGAACAAAATAAGTAAAAAATTTAACGTTAAGAGTAATTGTAATTCTCTCTTTTTTTTATTTATGTTAGCATTTTTTTTAATGTTGAAAGAACTATCTCAAGGCAAAATTATTTGGACGTATAGATTTCAGTTAAGTTAGGGTATTTTTAGCGATAACACAAGACCTTCAAACTTACGACTGTTTCCAATAACGATATTAAATTGTTGGACTACTCTAACAGGTTTATGTTAGCATATTGGGATAGTTTCTTTTTTGGAAAAGATAAATCATGATAATAATTTCAAATTTAAATTTCTTTAGACGTTTTTTGTGATAAATTATTTTTAAAACAGACACTGGCAATCCCCATCAATTTGGTTTGCTTTTGATTAGAACTATAATTTGGTTATTTGGTGGATGGAGAGTATTTTTCCGTTGGAATATTTATTTATTTAGATTTTTAATGGATTATTTTTTATCGATTAGTAAAATTATTATAATTTTTTACTCAACTCATTGCGACAAATCAATAAATAAATAAATAAAATATAAAAAATTCAAATAATACATAAAATAAGTAAAAATAAAATTTTATACGTCAATGGATTTCAAATTCCAATCCATAAATCTCAAGATAAATTATAGCAGTTTTAGATATGAAATTTAAAGTTGAACGAAGTAATTATTGGCCGCAGAAAGAGACATGTATAATTAATTACGTGTTATTTTCAGTCACGGGATGACGTAAGATCTTATATTTGGTTGTGGGTCTTACATCATCACGTGGCTGAGAAAGGCGTGGGACACCAATTATCCATGTCCCTCTCTGTAGCAAATATTTTTTCAGAAAGAATGAACGGTAGTCAACATATTTATTATAAATTTTGGATATTAATATTTGTTAACTTATTTTGGTAGGTATAGATCTCTTTTAAGTAAATCTCTTTTTACCAAATGTCCTTTTTAAATTATAAATATTTCCTAAATAAAAAATTCCAAAATAATTAAAATAGGTTTTGGAGCTTCTAGGATTCTCAAAACAAAAACTCATTTTTAGTTGCATAAATTTTTATTTAAAAAATTAAAAATATATAGTCTTTATAATTTGTATATTTCATAAATCACTAAAAGATAAGTACAGACTTATATATTTTTTTCCCAATTTCAGAGTTGAAATTTTCAAGATAAATTTATCTTTTAAAATTGAAACTTTTTAAAAAAAAAAAACCTTTTAAAATTGAAATTTCAAACACTTTACACAAAGTCTATTCAACAATTAGTAATAAAATTAAAAGCTTGACTTATAATTTATCTCATATTCAAAGTATTCATATTGTTCTAGATGTAAAAAAAAAAAAGCAATATCCGAATAATTAATTTCCTTTATTTGTTGGTAATTATATTATAATTTCACTTTATCAGAAAAAATTATTTACGCCCTTAAATTTGTAGGACTTGTCGGTTTTTTTTGTTTTTTGGGAAACTTAACTATATAGTTATAAGACATGAATGTTAAAAACTTTTTAAAATTATAAAAAATGTATAAAATCCTATATATGTATATATATTAATTTCTAATTAAATTTAAGGAGAGGATCATATAATCTAAAAGCATTTAAAAGATTTTAATTGTATGTGTAAATAACCAATAATTATATAATTTTATATTCAACTTTCTTTACTTATGTAATGCAAAGATTTAGTTGGGGTTTAAAATGTCACCTTATTAACTAAAGAACCAATCACAAAGTGATATATGTATTATTATATTTATAAATTCAAAATTATGAGAAAAAAAATTAAATTGAGTTAATAAAAAAGAGCTAACAATGTATTACAATAACATAAAACTCTAGCATGTAGCCCATGCTATGCACAAATAAAATAATATATTTTAAAATATGGTATAAATATATTTTTAAAATTGAGTTAATAAAAATCTAAGATGATAAAAATTATATATGTAGATAAAATATTGAGTTGAAAATATATTTAATATTAAAACTATTTAATTTGTAAGTAACAAAAATTAAGATATTGTAAAATTATTCAGTTTTACTATAAATTCTCACATCTTTGTTTTCAATAGCTATAAGGATGACAATTTCTTCAATTTTGCTATCCCTGGTATGTTTTGGTCATGTTATTTATGGATTTTTTTTGGTCCGATAATACATGAAATTGAAACATTATTTACTTTTTTCACCACATTCTTGATTATATAAAATATTTTTGCATAATAACATATATTTTTTAACTAGTTGAGGGCTTATGAAGTGTGATTAGACTATACAAAAATAATCTCATATAGTTCGTCTCTTGGTTGAGTTGGTTCCCAATAGCGAGGGCTAAATTTATCCCAACTAGGTGGTGGGTTTATTAGTCTCGATATTATTAAATATAGTCCTGAATATTAAACGTTTTAATCACATTAAGATTTTGTTTATTTTGACGTAAAATATTTTTAAATAAAATATTTTATTTATCTTTCATTGTTTAGTTGATAATACTTATAAAAAATATTTTTTTTAATAAAATATTTTACCTAATTGAACTAAATTTAATTTACAAAAAATTAACTTGTAAGTTAATTTTAGAATTGAGCCATTACACACCTTCACCCAATTTTTTCACCCAATTTTTTTCATTGAAAATATTTTTCAAATATTAATTAAATACCAAAAAATATAAGCAAAAAAATTATTTTTATAAAATCATTTTACATGTAAAATATTTTTTCCACGGTAAAATATTTTATATCGAAACAAACGGAACCTAAATGTATTATCAAATGCATTCTTGGACATTAAAAAATTTAACAGCAATACTATGAATTCAAAAAAAATACTCAAAAAATTATTTAAAATTTAAAATAAATGGTTAAGATTTACTTAGAGTGTGTTTCATATCCTATTAAATATGAATCTATATCATACAAATTACTTTTAGAATAAAATTCTAAATACATAAACTTTTCCAAAATTTAATTATATCAAACCAAATAATGTCATATTTATTCTTAAGTTATCATCATTTCAATTAAACAGTACCCGACACAAAAATACTATATTAACAATTTAATCTAAAATACTTTAGGCATTAATAATATGAATAAACTAATGCATCATTTGGCAACCTGGCATTTAAGCCAAACTTTTTGTTTAAAGTCTTTTTAAATTAAATAAGCAAAAAATTTATACCGTATGAATAATTTTAAGTCAAAAGATAATAAGTTAAAAAATTTGATTTAAAATGGTTTTAAGCCAAAAAAAAAATTTTTTTACTTAAAATTGTTATAATTTTTAAAATTTATTTTTATATAATTTTATTTTTAATATAAATCTCATGTGATAGATTTTAACAAGTAATTGTTAAAAATATAATTTTTATAAGAAACATATGCATATAATAAAAGTCATAATATTTTTTAAAAATATATCAAATTATTTTACTTAAAAAATTAAAAGGGTTAAAAAAACTAAAGATTTTTGGGTTTTCAAATAAGACTATTAATTTCTTTAAAATTTAAATTAAAAATAAAAATATATAATTTTAAGTTCGTTACCAAACGAAACCTTATTGTCGTCAGTGACGAATGACGAGTGATACAGAAGATCCCCGTTTAAGAAGCAACATGCCCATCATGATCTTAATCGACACCCTTTTCGGTTTCATATAAAAAAAAAAAAAAACGGTTAATCTTCGGAAAAGTAAGTTCATTCTATATGATCGTACATCCATATCATGATGCATTTATGCGCCATGACCATCATGTATATTCTCAAATGCTTCCAAGTTCCAATCCTTATTTATTTCTTTTTACAAAATAAATAAATAAATAAAAGAAGTTAAATTATTTAGAATGACTTTTTATAATATTTCTTTTGTTTGAAATTTTAGCTAAAAGTTCAAAAAAATAAGTTTTAACACGCAAAGTTCATAAATAAAAATTTTAACGCGTAAGGTCCAATTGCGTGATTTCTCCTGAAAATATCCAGTAAATAGATAAATTTATCTATTTTGCATAATAAATAAATAAATTTATTTATTTGATATTTATTTGTTTAATATGCAAACAGTTAAAATTATCTATTTGCATAATAATACATATAATACAAACGGATAAATTTATTTGTTTGCATATTTATGCAAACAGATAAATTTATCCGTTTGCATATTAACACAGATAATGCAAATAGATAAATTTATCTGTATTTTTTATACGTGATTTCAATAAGACAGATAAATTTATCCGTGTTCTTTATACGTGCTTTTAATAAAATATAGATAAATTTATTTGTATTGTTTCTACATGCTTTGAAAATGTATAAATAAATTTATTTGTGTTCTTTATGTGTACTTATAATAAGACAGATAAATTTATCTGGTCAGTCATAATACCTTACGCGTGCTTCCAATAAGACAGATAAATTTATCTGTATTCTTTATATATGTTTTGAAATATACAAATAAATTTCTTTGTATTCTTTATATGCGTGTTTACAATAAGACAGATAAATTTATCTGTAATTTTTATACGTGCTTATAATAAGACAGATAAAATTATTTATACAGAGGGTATTTTTGTCTCAAAAAATCATACACGCATCAATAGAGGGACTTGCGTGTTAAAACTTTTATGAGAAATGATCTTGTTCGTTAAAAATATTATATTAGATAAAAAACAATAAACTATTAATAAATTGGATCGTTCACTAATTTTTTATTTTTTGTTTTTTATTTTTTGTTAAAATTTCTATTACGTTCTTACTTTTATTTTTAAGTTATATGTTTGGAATAATTATATATTTTTTTGTTTACATAAAAATAGTTAATTTTTTAAATTGAGAGTATTATAGTTATTTTACTCAAAAGAGTTAGGGTGTTTGATTGTATATATGCTTTTTTTTAAAAGAAAAAAAATTAGTGACATTTTAGAGAAGTCAAATACTACGGTTCAAAAGTTAATTTTTTATAGAAAAAATAATTTTTTTATCAAAAAAAATTTTGTTTTTAAGAAAATTCAATAGAGGAGCTTAGACTGTCATGTGCTGTTTTATAAGTCACCATTGACATCGTTTTACATTTAATGTATGATGTTAATATTTTTATTTTAACACAAACACAGTAAAAGGATAATTTGGTACATTAACTTCCTGCGTATATGTATATAGAATTTAAAGAGAAAAAACAAATCATAATAAATTTATAGTAAAATCATAAAAAATACTGGTCTAATTCTCATAGACGGACTCAAAGGGTGGTAATAGGGGCGGCCATTCTTTAATTTCAAAACATAATTATAATTATAATAATTAGTTTTAAAAATATTTTAAAATCGTATAAATTCGTGCCCATCTTTTTTTGAAATTTGCTATGTCTTTCTTAAGAAATTATAAAAATCAATCGCGTAAATTAAAATTTTATATCTGCCCATGCCAACCTTCACTTGAAAATATTAATTATTTTATCTCGGTCCACAATCGACCTTACAATTTTGTTATTTTTAGCTTTAACTCAAAAGTTATCTCCAAATTTAGAGTATCTTGCACTACAATATTTTAGTTGTTGCAAAAACTTTAAACATATCTTCAAAATTTTTTTTAGCAAAATTAGTTGTACTTTCATGAAATAAATTTTGTTTTTGGCTTGAGCTTAAAGCCAACAGTTTAAATGGAATTAAATCAAATGTTATGCTAACCATTACCATTTGGTGGTGGGTAAGAAAATAATAGAGACAAAAAAATAATATTATTATTACACTTTTAAAAGTAGAATTTATCACTTTTGGGTTCGATTGGTAATTAGTATTTTTGCATTTTTAGCTACAAAGTTAAATTGAATTTAAAGTAAATTCTTTTGTAATTTAATTTTTAAGCTAACTTCTATAAAATTAGTTATTTGTATAAAAAGTTAGCTTTTTTATTTTTTGTTCAAAATGAATAATTTTATCTTTTTATATATTTAATATTAATAATTATATATAATTGGTAGCGGTAGTAAATAAATATAAAAAATAGGAATTATTGTATTTTAAAAGTAGTGATAGTTTGGATAAAATATTATGATAGTTTGTGTTTTGATTTGATTTTTTAATTTTTTAATTTTTTTATCAACTGGATAATCATGATTTTTTGATATTTTTAATTAAAAAGTCAAATAACCAAGGTCGCCAATGAGAACCAATTATATATATATATCAAAACAAACCGAACTAAGCATATGTCCCAATCAATTTAAGTCAATTATATGAATTTTTTTATACCATTTTACTATGTTAATAGTTATATATTTAGTTAGTTTTAGTAGATTAATATCTTTTACTAATACGGCATCCCATATCAATTTAGTTCTATCTCTTTTCTTAGTATTTTTATTACTCGTGATTTTGTCATTTTTTTTATTACTTCATCAACTGGTCTACGTTGTATGTGTCCAAACCACCTTAATCTATTTTCTCTTAACTTGTCTTTAATTGGTGCGATTCCTACTATTTTATGAATATTTTTTTTTAATTTTATTTTTTTTAATGTTACTCCACATCTAATTTATTATTCAATCCACCACCTAATGAGTAGTAATTAGCACATTACACTAATCAATGCTTATTTTGCATTTGAACTCTAAAAGATAAAAAGCGGACTTAAAGCCTTAAGAAACCAAATGGAGCCTTATGTAACATACCCCACATACAACATACCCCCACATACATCAATCTTTGGCATAAGTAGCAACTTACCAAAATTGGAATATGGTGAGAGTGCTTTGACTTGGTCACAACAAGGATTGTTATAAATTCACGTGAGTTTTATATGGGTTCCACAATTTGTTTGAAACCGTTTATTATTTTGAGCTCCACGAATAGGTAATGCTTAAAAAAATAAGATAAATTAAATATTTTCAATCCCATGACCGGATTAACTAACAAAATTTTGAGAATAAATTGTAATATAAATGTGCTCTGTTCATGAGGATGCTAATACCCGATTAACTTAATTTTTTACATGCATTACATTTGAATGTTTTTCTTTTCTTCTACGATTCCGATCAAATTACAAATCCTCAAACAAAGTCCACACGAATTCCAAAAATTGAATGTTTTTCCTTTCTTCTACGGTCTGCCAACCCAAACTTCATTAATTAACATTTGAAATCTAGAAGCCAAGCCATTTTTTTTCCTTGCTAGCTACATTGCCATATATAGAATACACCTATAAATTGACACTTTGATGCATTCCTCAATTCAAGTTTTAGGTCAAGTTGTGCAATTAAGCATGTCTAGAGAGCCATTTTATAGCCTTTTCCTTTTCATATTTTCCATTCTTGTTTGTGTCCTGCCTGGTCTTGTTGCTCTAAATGGAGATAGTACCCCCAAGGTTTCTCTACTTTGCTTAGTTTTCTACTTTTCTCATTGTGATGATTAGTTAATATATGTTTTTGACAATTGGAGTACTCGTTCATTTGTAATGTTTAGCAAGTTTTGCTATTCGTACGGTAAGATGAAAAATCGATAATTACGTGATTAGATCATACTTGTCTAATCTTCTTTTCAAAATTATTTTTATTGTTTTATTCTTCATACTCTAGTATATGAACGATTCAAATTATAATAATATTTGGTTATTGAGTCGTTGAATGAGC
Source organism: Heliamphora exappendiculata (assembly GCA_034768845.1). Taxonomy (NCBI): domain Eukaryota; kingdom Viridiplantae; phylum Streptophyta; class Magnoliopsida; order Ericales; family Sarraceniaceae; genus Heliamphora; species Heliamphora exappendiculata. The sequence goes on along the minus strand of JAOTRH010185069.1, from coordinate 1,084 downwards.
AAGCAAGCACAACATTAACTTCTGTTTTCATAATGTAGAGTGTTTTTGTAATAGGAAGTTGTACACCGAGTTACTTTTATATGAAAATTATATGTGTGTGTGCAATTCTTAAATCAGAAGAGAGGGGTAAGATTTGTTCATAGGTAATTTTGAAATTCAAAAGCATCACATAGCAAAAATAGAAAAAGTAGGTAATGTGGGGGTTTTTTTTTCTTTCTTTATTTGTCCGGGTAGTTAAGAGGATTAAAATTAAATTTTTTGTTAAAATGTTATTTATTACGAGCAATTTTGGAAATCAAAAGTGTGGGTAGGATCCAATTTTGATTTCACACCAAAATGACAAAATAGGTGCTCCCTTTTAATAATAGTATATATATAGATATAGATAGATAGATATGTGTGTGTGTGTGTGTGTGTGTGTGTGTGTGATATCATTAGCAAATGAGGTGATCATGTGATTTGCAGGAATTTTACATTGTTTTTTTGAGAGATAATCCACTCGATATAGAATCTGTACATGAGTCACATATTAATCTGCTCTCAACTTTGAAGGGAAGGTTAGTTAAATCTCTTTTCATCCTTCCACTCATCTAGATTATTGCACATGCATATGAACCTCCATCTCCATAAATACAAAAAAAATTGACAATTAATGACAATTAAAAATTATTATAAAATATTTATTATTTGTCGCTAAATTTTTTTAGTGACAATGAATAAGTCATTCCAAAATTGTCATTAAAAGTCAGTAGCTAAAAATATATGGTGACAACTTATTAATTTCGTCACAAAAACGTATAATATTAGTGACGAAAGAAATGCTATCAATAAATAATTACTTTTATGACGATTTAATTTATAATTGTATATATATATATATTGCAATTAATGTTAGTGACAAAAACATATAATGTTAGTGGCGAAAAAAATACTGTCGAGAAATCTCTTAACTTTAGCGGTCAGCACTCTAAAGAGTCTTCACCCAATCAGCGTTTACACCCGGCACCCCCTCCCTCTTGTAATTAAAAAAAAAGGGATGCTATCAATAAATGATTACTTTTGTGACGATTTATTTTGTAATTAT
>JAOTRH010185058.1:0-11847 GCA_034768845.1 Heliamphora exappendiculata | reverse complement strand
TCTGTTTTATATTATCCTGTTAATTTAATTAATTTAAAATTTTTAATTTTAATTAAAATATTTTATGAAGGAAAATAAAATTAAAATTTTAATTAAATAAAAAAACTTTAGATATTTTATTTTATTTATAAAATATCACGTTTAAGTTAATTTTTTATTAAATCGGATATCTTGAAAAAATGTAAAAATTAATTCCAAATTTTGAATTAATTAAATAAATAAATATTTAATCTAAATAAATTACTATTTTTCAAAAAATATGAAATAAAAAATAAAATAAATAAATATTTTTAATCACTACCTTAACTGAAAAGTTAAAGGAAAAACTGTGCGTTTATTAAATTTTATTTGTTACGCATTAAAACACGAAAAGATGGTTTAGTAAATCGAAATCTTTAGAATCGTGTACACGAAAAGATATTTGATTCTTTCTGATCGTGTAGTTTTTAAAATTAATAAACTTATTTTAATTAAACGGACTTTTATAACATAACCCTAAAAATATGATTTAAAAATCTAAGTGAGAAAATTTATTCACAGATAAATTTTGCGGTCTCCATCACTAGTTTGAGGCGATTTAATTAAATCATGCGTATTGACAGTAAGGTCTTCCTCTCCATCGAACAGATTAATTGCGTTATTATCAGTACAAATCTCATTTATGAATAATTCTGGATAATTGTTAGTGTGGATCACTTCTACTTCTGAATGGTTTATTGCGAAGTGATTGATTTGAGATTTGGTGGTGATTAACACTTAGCTGTATATGATAGTATTTTCTCCCTCTGAATTACTGCTATTATATACTAGACCGAAGTTATGCCAGTTATTTAATTTTACTTGACATGGTCAGTTGTCTAGATAGTAAAATTAATAGGGATTGGTCTGTCAGCATAAACGATGGATAGTAGACGTCCTCCCACCGAGGCATGCTATTCACAGGGTACCAAACTGTTGGCGAATTTATTTTAAAATAGTAGAGAGAACCAAATTAAAATAAATTAAAAGTATTGCTCGTTATAATTAACGATTTTTTTAATTATATAATTTTTAGGATTAAAATAGCTTTCAACCCACTCGCTTCAATATTCAAAGAAAACAAACTTACGGGACCAAACTATGTTGACTGGAAAAGATATTTAGACATTATCTTAACTGCTGAGGATTACAAGCTTGTATTGACTGAGATATGTCTACTAGTAGCTGACGTAGGGGGGATCGAACAGAAAATCTGGCCCATTAGAAGTGATAGAAAGCTGATCAGATGGCTCGTTGTTATATTTTGGCTTCCATGTCAAATGTTTTGCAGCATCAGCATCAGTTTATGCCCAATACTTATGACATGATTATGAACCTCAAAAAAATATTTGAAAATCAAAATTGCTGTTAGGCAGGTGGCAATAAAATCTCTAATGAATGCAAATATGGTTGAACGCACCCCAGTAAAGGGTCATGTTCTGAAAATGAGCTAAAAATCCTAGGAACTAAAATTGACAAAAAAACCCAGGTCGATATCATACTCCAGTCACTGCCTGAAAGTTTTAAGAAATTCTGTCTAAACTATTCAATGAACAAGCTCAGCTTTTCACTGGCAGAACTTTTTAAGGAACTTCAAGTAGACGCGGGGTGTTCTTAGGAAGTCAGGTTTTGTCTATGTGGCTGATAAAAGTTCTTCCTCTAAGTCGAAAGATAAAAAAAAAGAAAAAGATTCAAACATAGGGAGGCACAAGTCCAAAAGCAGTTAAGGGATCAAAAGTTGGTGTGAAGAAGCTGGGAGGTAAGTGCTATCACTGTAACCAGTTTGGGCATTGAAAAAAACAGTGTCTAATTTTTCTCAGCGAACAAAACAAATAAGATAATTTCTGTTCACTTGTGGTTAAAATATGTTTAGCAATGTTATCTACCAGAACCTGGTGTGTAGATACGAGAGTCACTAATCATGTCTGTAATTCATTGCAGGAGTTCTAGGAAACTAAGCAGCTCAGTGATGAAAAAATGTATCTACATATAAGCAATAATACAAGAGTGGCAGTAGTTGCAGTAAAAAATATCACTCTCAGCTTTACTAGAGATAGGATATTACCTTTAAACAATTGTCTTTATATATACCTTCGATTAGAAGAAATTTAATTTTAATTTCTAATCTAATAAAGGATAAATATTTTGTTCATTTTGATAACTCTGTGGTTGTGAAAAAAAGTAAATATTTTATTTGTTCTGGTACATTGGCAGATGATCTGTATATCATATCTTCTATCTCTCTTACACTGTAACTAACTAAATTGAATAACACATCTAGTTTATCATATAAGAGAAAGTTTTCTTCTTTGATGAACCAAACGTTTCTTTGGCACTTACACTTGGGTCATATTAATAAACAGGCTGGTAACAGATGGACCTTTGAGTGCTTTAGAAGTGGAGACACTTTCAATCTGTGAATCTTATTTAGAGGGTAAGACGACCAAGAGGTTCTTTTCGACCAAAGGCTATAGAGATAAAGAATCGTTGGAACTGGTTCACTTTAATGTGTGTGGTTCTATCACAATTCGGGTTAGAGGTAGCTTTGAGTACTTTGTCAGTTTCATTGATGACTACTCAAGGCAGTGATACATTTACCTGATGCATCGTAAGTCTAAATATTTTAAGAAATTCAAAGAATTTAAAGCGGAGGCGGAGAAGCGTCTAGGTAAAAGTATCAATTACTACGATCCGATTGTGGTGGAGAATACCTTTTTAGAGAGTTTAGGAACTACCTGTCATCAGAAATAATTATATTCCAGTTGACTGTACCTAGCACTCCGCAGCAGAATGGTGTAGCAGAAAGAAAGAATAAGACTCTTATGGAGGTGGTAAGGTCCATGATAAGTTATTCAGGTTTATCCGATTCATTTTGGGGACTCGCATTAGAGACAGCGGCTTACATTCTGAACTTGAAACCTTCCAAGTTAATACTTTTTACTCCCACAGAATTGTGGATCGGGCGTAAGTCTAGTCTGAAACACATTCAGATTTGAGAGTGTCCAGCACATGTGCTGAAAGAAAACGCGAGAAAGTTGAAGCTAAGAACAGAAGTCTGTTTCTTTATGGGGTATTTCAAGGGATCAAAGGGTGATCTATTTTATAATTCTAAGGATCAAAAGGTCATTGTTAAGACTAATGCCTAATTCTTAGAAGAGGATTATATTATGGATCACAGGCCCAATAGTAAAATTGTTCTGAAAGAAATAAGAGGCAATTCTAGTAGAGCGAAAGAGGGACCACAAGTCACTGATATCCCATTGCCTCGTTGTAGTGGGAGAATTATCGGGATAGGTACAAATCATGAACATGGTGCTGATGCACAGGGTTCAGATTCTGCACAGCATATTACTACTAATACACATACATAAATAGTGCCTCGTCATAATGGGAGGGTTGCTCAACAACCTAATCGGTATATGTTCTTGGGAGAGTCTTTTGACAGGATCTCGACAAAATTGGATATTGAACCCTGTAACTACAAGAAAGTACTTTAGGACAAAGATGTAGATCTTTGACAAAAGGCTTCAAATTCAGAGATGGAATCTATGTATTCTAATTAGGTCTAGGAACTTGTAGAACCACTCGAAGGGATAAGATTCATTAGATGCAAGTAGATCTACAAGAAGAAAAAATGAACAAATGAAAAGATTGAAACCTTTAAAGTTAGGCTTGTTGCAAAAGAGTTCACTTAGAAAGAAGAGATCAATTATGAGAAAAATTTTTCGCCGGTAGCCATGCTTAAGTTTATTCGAATTCTCTTATCCATTACTGCTTACTTCGATTACGAAATCTAGCAAATGAATGTCAAGACAACTTTTCTTAACGGAAGTCTTGACGAGTGTATCTATATTATAGAACCAGACGATTTTATAATAAAAGATCAGGAGCACATGTTGTGTAAACTTAAGAGATCTCTTTATGGACTTAAGTAGGCATCGAGGTCTTAGAATACTTACTTTGATCAAGTCATTAAGTCTTATAATTTTGATCAGAGTCCAGATGAGTCCAATGTGTACAAAAAGCGTGACGAAAGCGTGGTGATCTTTCTAGTACTTTATGTAGATGATATTTTGCTCATCGAAAATAATGTGAGCGTATTATCTACAGTAAAAGTATAATTATCTAGGTAGTTCGATATGAAGGGCTTGAAAGAAGCCAGTCACATCCTTGGGATCAAGCTTGTGCAATATCAAAAACAAAGGATGTTAGGCTTATCACAAGCAAAGTATATCGATGATATCCTTGCTCATTTTAATATGTAGGATTTCAAGAAAGGATTTCTCTCTTTCAGGTATGAAATCACTCTATCCAATGATCAGTATCCTAAGACACCTGATGAGATAGAGAAGATGAATGTGGCTCCTTATGCTTCAGTAGTAGCAAGTCTAATGTATGCTATGCTTTGCACTAGACCTGACATCTACTTTGTCATTGGCATAGTTAACAGATATCAGTCTAACTCAGGACAGGAGCATTGGATTGCGGTAAAGAATATAATTAAGTACCTGAAAGGACTAAAGATTATATGTTGGTTTACCAGACAGACAGACTAATACCTTTAAGGTATACAGACTCAAATTTTCAATTAGACAAAGATTTCCGTAAGTCTACCTCAGGACATGTGTTTATCTTAGGAGGTGGAGTTATAAGTTGGAGAACTATCAAGCAATTTTGCACTGCTGATTCCACAATGGAGGCTGAGTACGTGGCAGCTTTTGAAGCAGCCAAGAAGACCATTTAGCTCAGGAACTTTCTGTTTGATCAAGATGCGGTCCCTTCAGTCCAGTCGGCTAGTACACTTTATTAAGATAATAGCGGAGCGGTTGCAAACTCGAATAAACCAAGTGTCTACAAGAAAGGAAAGCACATTGAGCATAAATATTACCTGATAAGAAAAATTATACATAGGGGTGATGCTGTTGTGACCAAGATTGCATTAGTAGACAACCTTGCAGATCCTTATACAAAGAGCTTACCAATTAAGACTTTTGATAGTCATGTATAAGGCATCGAAGTCATATGCATGGCAGTATAGTTTTGAGTATAAAGTGGGAGATTGTTATGATTATATACTGAAAATCATATTTTTAGTATTTAATTTTATTTTAATAAAATTAATTTTTTATTTTATAATAATATTAATGAGTAATGTATACAATATCATTTTTTTAATGTTATGCATGGATGTCCTTTATTCTGTACAGTATTTAATCTGGTGTGTAGAGTACGATTTGCACACAGAAGATTAGATTTTAGGTTCTTATAGAATATAAATTTTTTTGTTTACAGTTTAGATGGAAATGAACATACTATCGGTACGACTGTAACACAGAATTTTAGTAGGCATGTTTTGGTTACGGAAAATAGATAATAGTGTCGTCTATTATTCTGGCTCTCTATGTTAGTACACTTTGTGTGTATTGAACGAGACACATTGGGGTAATTAATTTTATACTTACTATATAAATTAATTTACATCTCAAAGTTATTATAAAAGTGCTTATACTCTTAATTCTAAAATAATTATTGATTTGCGTATATTTAATATTTATTATTTTGATTCATTAAAGAGTGCAATCTTATATGAGTCTATATTTTTGGTGAGTTAGATAGCGGTATTGTTTATATGGTGAATATTAATTATTGACGAAATTCACGTTTCGAATGATCGAGATTGACGATACCTCCTTAAGAAAGCTTATAAATTTTGACCGGGTCAAATCCTGTAGATGGATTTGATTATCCGACAGTTAAATAAGATAAGCGAAAGAGTTTAAAAAATTTAAAAGATGCCGATTAAATTAAATTGTCAGTAATTAAATTTAATTGGCGGGTATCGAGAATCTTAACGTGGGGAGATGAGTTAAACATTTAATAATAGGAGCTTAATGCAAGAAGGTCTTGAGATTATGGCTTAGAGTGCAATTACAGTTCTTTTGTGGTGTAAACTGTAATTCAGTGTTTTATAAAAATTGTAGAAATTACTGTAAGATTTTCATAATTACAGATACCGCTGTGAGGTTTGCTTAATTGCGAAAACCGTTATATGGGTATCTGTGTTCCACTAGAAGTTTTCGTCATAATTACTTCATAGGTCTCTACTGTAACTCTATAAATATACGGGTAGGTTGAACCAAATTTATAATTTGCCTCTATGACTAAAGCTGAACAGGTTCCGCCAGTACGAGTTCTCGAAAGTTCATAGTCTATACTACGTTCGGAAATTGCATAAGTGAATACAGTAGATGGTATGATGGGAGTCTCAACTAAGAATTAAAATTGTAGTTGAAGAATCAACCGGTAAAAGGTATTTTTCTAAATTAACTGTAGTTGCACATATTTTATTTTGATAATTCAACATCAACAGTTTTATCTGGAGCTCGTTTCGGCGATTGTACGCCTAGTTAATTTCTAGCAAAAATCATTTATAAAAACAATGATCTTGGCAATTTTTCCTCCAACGTGATCCACTGTCTGTCAATGCCACTGTGTCCCTTGTACTAGTAGTCATGTATAGAGTACCTGTTTTGATTTCTGAAGCCACTATCATAGCTCCCTTAGTGACTTTCCACGTGCCACCAACAAAGGCAACTGATTGACCTTCAGCATCTAACTGTTCGACCGAAATCAAATTTCTCATGAGTTAAGGTACATGTCGTACCTTATGTATCTTCCACACTGACTCGTTCAGCACTCTGATCCTGACATTGCCTGTACTCACGATGTCTAAGGTCTCCCTGTCTGCCAAATATACCTTGTCAAAGTCACCGTCAACATAATTTTCCATAATCTCATGATGTGCCGTCGTGTGAAAGGATGCTTTTGAATCCAAAACCTAGGAATCAATACAGCTGTCCATTGATATGACTAACACATCCTAGATGTTCTCTGTCACAACATTGGCTGGCACTGTCAACCTTCGTCTTCTGCTCCCTACAGTTCTTCTTAATATGGCCAATCTTGCCACATCCCCAACATTTAAGCTACCGTCCCGACCTGAACTTGCTTCTGCCTCTGTTGGATTTAGACCTGCCTCTATTCTGATTCCTGTCATTACCTCTACTCCGTACTTCAACATTTAATGTTGTACCGGCATTCGATCCCAAACTAGATATCTCACCTAAATCCCTCCTACGAACTTTCTCGCTCAATATCAAATTTCTGACATCGTCGTACTTCAGTTTGTTCTTTTCGGTAGAGTTACTTATTGCCGTCCTCATAGCCTCCCAACTATTTAGCAGCGAAGCCAACACAATCAATGCCCTAACTCTATCATCAAAATTTGATAGCTACTGAAGATAACTGATTCATAATGGTATTAAATTCGTTCATATTTTGCGCAACGGGTGTACCTTCAGCCATCTTTAGATTGGACAACTTCTTCATAAAATGTACCCTGTTATTTGTCGACGGCGTTCCGTACATACTTGATAATGTCGTTATCTTGTCGGCTGTAGTCTTCTCCTTAATTATGTTGTTCTCTACTGACCGGGACAACGTCAATCTAATAACCCTCAGCTCCTGTTTGTCAAGTAACGCCCAATCCTTATCCTTAATGCCCTCTAGTTTGGATCCCAAGATCGGCAAGTGTAGCTTCTTCCGATTAAGATAGTCCTCTATCTGCATCCTCCAATATTCGAAGTCCGAACCGTCGAACTTCTTCATTCCTGTCGATCTTCCTTCTTCTGTTGTGTATATTCGTCAACCTTATAACCCAGAGCTCTGATACAAGTTGTAGGGGATTAGAATGCGATCACTAATCCCGTCCAAGATTAATCACGAGCACACAATCCACTAAATGATAGCGAAGAAAGAGAAAAAGATAGACAATCACACAATACACAAGGTTTACGTGGTTCGGCAAGTCGTGCCTACGTTCACGGGATCACATACTTCATTATTATGATTGAAGGCTATAAGGGCATAAGGGTTATTGGAAGAGGAATACAAAATATCATAAGAAAAATAATATAATGCACGACGGCTGTGAACCCTAACAGTCTTATAACTCGCGACCCTCGCATAGATCGCTCTAGCGGTCAGCGATCTATCGAGCGATCTCAACACCCTCTTGATTTCTTGACTACAGAGATCCACCATTGAGTGGTCAACCCAAATCACTGGTTTTTTCTTCACACTCAACAAATCTTTGTAGATTGGTATCTAATTTTTTATTGTGTATTTTTTTTAATTATTTGCCATTGGTCAATACTGATTTTTTTTTTGTTTAAAATTTTGTAAATTGGTATCTATTTGATTGATATACACATTCTCAGGCTCTCCCCGATTCATTAACCATTTTCTTGATTGTGTATTTCTGATTATAATTCTTGTAAATTCTCATTATGATTGTACAATTTTCTATGTAAAATTTTTATCTAAATCTTTAATTTTGATACTTAAGGGCCTGTTTGGAATAACTTAAAAGCTAACTTTTTTATAAAAAAATTTGGCTTTTAGATTGTCCTATTTGGTTAAAAAAAATTATTTTATTTTTTTCTCTTCTTAATCCAAGAAAAAAATCGATACAAATCCTAAACACTATAACTTTTTTTAAATAAAATTAATATAATACACTTACTTTAAAAAGTCAATTTTACTCACAAAAACAAAAAGAGCCGTACTAATATTCTAAATAATACAACTTAAAAGTTAAAAGTAAGTACATTTTAGACATTTTAATAAAAAGTAAAAAAAAAAAGCAAAAAAACTACAACAAAAATTTATCCCAAATAATCTAGTTTTTTTTTAAAAAAAAAATAAACCTCTTAAACGCAAAACTTTTTAAATATCCAAAATAGACACTAAAATTGTGTATTAAATAATACTAGCAATGGAACCAGTGCCATGCACACAACAAAGAATGCAAATTTCAATTTTTGAAGAATACATGTTATTAATAGTTGATTATAATAATAAATATGATAAAATAATAAGTTTAAAGTTTTTCTTAAGATAAATATTTAAAAGTAGTGTTCTGATGGTTAAATTTTGCTAACCAACTATTTTATCTGATAAACTAAATAAACTATAAATTTCACCAATTGCACGTGCTTCTTAAGTGCATGACTCCCAATTTTATAAGTGAATTATTTATTAAATACATGTAAGTTGTAGCCGTATATAAGTAGTTAGCAATAAAAACCTAAAATACTAAAAAAAAGTAAAAAAAAGAAAGCTTTAGTCTCAATGAATAAAGAGTTTCATTTAAAATAAATAAATACTTAATTGGCATTTACAACGCTTGAGTTTTTCATTTTTGAAATAGATATCGAATGTTAATTGTCATTTACTTTAGAACAATACTAAATTAAATTATTGGAATAAAAAGGAGTTGGAAGTATTTATTATTTTTTTGATTTCTAATAAAAAAGATACTTTTGTATTTAAAAAATGTAAAAATAACCCGTCATGGTAGCCCAGCGAATGACCAGCTGTAAACTCAGAAATTTTGTATTTGACTCTCGCTGAAAGCGCCCTAACTGAACAATACCTGTAGTTTGCGGATGATTATAGATATACAGAGGCTTACACTTTAGAGGTGGGTACAAAGAGCCCTACCTTGATGTGGTTCTTTCATCATCAATACATATATGTTCTGCGGCGGAGACGTGTATGTTGGGTTTGAACTTTTTGACACTTTTCATATTTTTGTACTTACTGTTGCGCATCTTTCAGCATGTATGACCACCAGTATTCTTAGGATATTGCTCGGTAAGTCAGTGATCTTCCCCTTATGTGGCTTTCATATATGCTCTCATGAATCTCATATATGAGGTCTTGAACTTTGCTCGGATTGATGCAATACAGATAAGGTCCAGTAAAGAACCTCTCGCGGTAAATATATCTTTTCTTAATATAAAATAGATTATTATGTGTGCTAAAAAACATTTCTACAACTTCGGTCACATAATTGACTTATCTCTCTGGTCCCGAACAGCAAGAAGAAAGAACCGAACACCCTCGCCGAATTCGTAGAGCCTTGTTTTTTCGGCGCCTGCCTAGCCACTCCAAGAACAAGAACCCCGTTAGTATAATCTGGCCAGGGTTGATTGGAAAATATTCTGACGCTCAAGTTAAAATTTTCTCTTTGATGTGTTTTTAAGCAAACAATCAGTATATTATGCATACTTTTTTTCTTAGGGTGCTTACCTGTTTATAGAGGTCTCACATGGGGTGGTTTAGATATTCGGATATCTCTCTTTATTCCTTTAAATATGGGATTTTCCTTTATCTGCTCCCAGTAGTTTTCTTTTTTGTCAGACTCTATCTGGTCTTTCCTGAGGTATCATCTCGGGGACGGGATTCCCTTGAGCAATGGCTTTACCAACAGTATTTTTTTGGCCCATTGCTTTCTGCAGGCCAAAATTATCGTGGGTTGCCCTTTTATGGCAGCCCAAAATTTTAATGGGCTCTTGTGGGGTTGTAACCTCAATGTCTTGTCCGCCTTTAATTATAACTGTTTAGTTTCAAAATTGTAATTCTAAATTAAAATCGAATCATTTTTTATTAATTTACTTTGGTTAGATTCTAAAACCTTACTGTCTAATTTTGTTTTTTAAAAATCTTCAAACTATTAAAATTGTATTTAATTTGTATTTTAACTTAAAATCGAACTAAATTAAAACATAAACAAGGCAAGCGCAGCCGCTATCAGCAGGCGCGACAGGCCCTGGTTTCACATGACCTTCACATGACCGTCACTTCTTTATCAGCCGCTAATGGTCCCCGGGTCAGTGATTTCAGAATCAAGCTTCCATGCGTCTTGAGTCTTGACCAGTTGGTCCCGGTTTAGAGTCATGTCCGAATCACCTAAGGTCTTGTTTGTTATTGTTCTTGTTTTTTATTGGAATGTGGTTGAACGTTTAAAAATTTTAATTTTTAAGAGATTTAATTTTTTTTAGACAAAAAATAAAAGAAAAATAATTAAATTATTTTGGATAACTTGTTTATGGTAAGTTTTTTCTTTTTAACATTTTGTTAAAATCTATAATATGCATTTGTTTTTTTACTTTTAACTCATACTTTTAAGTTGTACTATTTAAGATAATGGTACTATTTTTCTTATCTTTGAAGGTATATTTGACTTTTTAAAAGGATATTTAGTTATTTTATTGAAAAAATTGCAATTTTGGGAATGTATGTAAGTTTTTTTTTTAACTTAGATTTTTGCCTTTTTGTTTAAAAACCAAAAGTGATTGAAGCTTTATTTCTTAACCTCTATTTTTTGTCTTTTTATTTATTGATTTTTATCTTTTTTGCCTTTTAGTTTTTACATAAAATACTTTTATATATATTTTTAAAAATATCACAACCTTTATTAAAGGTATTTATTTTTTATAAAAATTATATTTTTAAAATTTAGTTGTCGAAACCTATCAAACAAAATTTATATTAAATATTAAATTATATAAAAGTAAATTTTAAAAAATTGTAATAACTTTTTTTTGATTTAATTTTTTTTTTGCATTTTGTCCTTTGGTTTAAAATCAATTATTTTCTTACATTTTTTTTGGTTTAAATTTTGCTATAAGCCAAAATATTTTGGCTTTTATTGCCTTTTCATTTAAAGTCATCTATAAGATTTATCAAATTAACTTTTTACTAATTTGATTTAAAGCAACTTTAAAAAAAAACTCAATTTAAAGTCAAAATACCAAACAAGACCTAAATTAAAAAACAAGAAGTAAAAGTAACTTGAGATTAAGGAGAAGTGTCACCCAAAAAAATTAAATTAATGAGAATTAAAAACTACAAATCTGAAAACTTTCTAAAAGTCACAATATTGCTCTCTCTCTCTCTCTCTCTCTCTCTCTCTCTCTCTTT
>JAOTRH010185047.1:0-11847 GCA_034768845.1 Heliamphora exappendiculata | reverse complement strand
AAAACCTACAACACCCTCGGTAGGTGGTGAATCATTCTTAAGGAAACTGCGTTTACAGGACTCGGTTTGCATATTCTATTCATGTTAATTTATTTATTTTGTTTCTTGTAAATTCTGCTTATTGTAATTGTTGAAAGTTAATAAATATGTATTTTCTGGATCACCGAGCTGTATATTTTATTATGGCGTTGGATTTCTCCCAACAATCTTAAGAATGAGATTGTCCACCAACAATAAGTTGCTAGGGTTCGCAGCCGCCATAACGTTATGTTATTTTTTGTGCTTTCTTTGTAATTCTCTCCTCAAGAACGTTATTCACTTGTAATCCTCCAAGCAATATAGTAAAAATGTGATCACGTGGATGTAGGCAGGACTTGCCGAACCATGTAAACCTTGTGTTTGTGTTTGGATTGTCTTTTTCTCCCTTCTTTGTTCTTATTCCGTGATTGTGTTGTTAGGTAAAAATTTAATTTTAAATTACTTAACATAATTTCGCTCATTCAAATGAGCTTTTATTATGTAGGTCGGACCCATTCAAAATAGAACATATCTCTTAATTGCATTCCTTGTATGAAGAGAACACCATTTGATTCCAACTATTTTTATTTTAAATGAATATTTAGATTCACTAATAATTACGCAGCACTTTTTTGAATAGATTGCTTACGTATCTATGCCGGGCATTTGCCAAATTAGAATCAAACCAATCGTAATTCTTTAAGAAAAATTTAATTTTTTATTTTTTATTTTGGTGAGTATGAAACTCTTTTATTGGAAATTTAATTTTATTTTATTTATAATTGATAGATGGCTCATTATTTTGTACTTTAAATTTTATTTAAAATTGTAATTTTGGTGAATATTTGAATTCACAAATTTTCTAACTGTACCCATTGACGGGTGTCTACGTATCTAAATCGGTCACAGAACCAAATTGGAATTAAGTCAATCATAGTTCAAATTTCAGTATTTAAATATTTTTATTTAGATGAACCTCAGGGGTTCACTTAATTAAGAATTTTGAATTTCTGACATCACTATAAGAGGAGTACATTCCAACCAAGTTGACACCTACTCTCTTACTAATCATATGCCAAATCTAAATTCTATTTTTGATTTTAGTGTTTGATGAGTATAAAACTTATTTTATTTTAGGATTTAATTTATTTAAAATTTTTATTTTATAAATTTATTTAAGTAAAATTTTGAGATTTACGTAGATTGTGACTGTACTCTTGAGGGTTGCCTACGTATCCAATGGGTACGAAACTGCATTGAAATCAAGTAAAACGTAGTTCACTAATTTATTTTAATTTGAATTTTATTTTATGAATTTTGATTTAAGTGAAAATTTAAGATTCACTTGGAATGTGATTGTACCCCTGAGGGTTGCTTATGTATCCAATTAGGTACGAGACCGCATTGAAATCAAGTCAAATGTAGTTCGGTATTTTATTTTAATTTGAATTTTATTTTATGAATTTTGATTTAAGTGAAAATTTAAAATTCACTTGAATTATGATTGTACTCCTGAGGGTTGCTTACGTATTTAATTGGGTACGAGATCGCATTAGAATCAAGTTAAACGTAGTTCAGTATTTTATTTTAATTTGAATTTTATTTTAATTAATTAATTTAATTAAGTGAAAATTTGAGATTCACATAAATTTTGACTAAAAAAATATCCAAAAAATTATAGGATTGATTTTGGCCACAAAAATGAGTTTTGTCTTTGAAATGACTTTTTATCGTGAAATGATTTAAATATTTTAATTTTTGGAAGTTTTTGTGGTTCACCAGATTCATAGTTTACGAAATTTACGAACTTAGGCACGGGCTTTTTCTCATGAATATTTATTAGCTTGGGGCCGATTTAAATTGCCACAAAATTGATTATTTGAAATATTTTAGTAAGTCAATAGGGACTAAATTTAAAGTCAATAGAGACTAAATTAAATTTAAAACGGACAACGGTTATTAATTTAAAGCCAACATAGGCTAATTTAAATTTGAAGCCGACAGTGGTTGAATTTAATTTGAAGCCAACAACGGCTATATTTAATTTCAAGTCGATTACGACAAATTTTGATTTAAAGTCGACAACGGTTAGATTTATATTTAAGCGAACATGGCCTAATTTTTAATGCCGACAGTGGCTAGATTTAATTTGAAATTGACAACAACTAAATTAAACTTAAAGTCAGCAGCGGTTAAATAAAACTTAAAACCGACAGCAGTTAGATTTAATTTGAAGGCGACAGTGGCTTAATTTAATTTAAAGCCGAGAGCGGTTAGATTAAACTTAAAACTGACAACGGCTAAATTTAATTTGAAACCGCCAGCGGCTAATTTTAATTTAAAACCAACAGCGGCTAGATTTAACTTGAAGCTGGCGTGACTAAATTTAATTCTAAACCAACAGCAGCTAAATTTAATTTGAAGTTGACAGCAACTAGATAAAAATAATTTTTTTAATGAACCATTTAACGCTTTTGTCGCGGTTAAATTGAGTTCTAAAAAGAAATATTTAAAGTCGACAACGGTTATTAAATTTAAAGTTGATAATAGCTAAATTAGACTTAAAAGCCAACATCAGTTAGATTTATATTTAAAGCCGACAACGGCTATATTTATTTCAAGCCAACGATGGCTAAATAAAAATATATATTTTTAAATAAATCATTTAACACTTTTGTCGCGATTAAACTAGGTTCTTAAAAAATATTATTTGCAAACTTAATAATATTTAGAACACTATTTAATAGTTTTTGTCGTTGTTAAAATAAGTTCTAAATAAATAAGTAAAAAATTTGTTCCCAAACATTGTTTAGGAGAGAGGGAGAATGAGAGGAGAGAGACAGAGGAGAGAGAGAAAATGAGGAATGATTGACCCCACTGTTTACTCATTTGTTTATTGGATCCGGGACGTCCTGCGCTTAAAAAGGTATATGGTGCTGTGCTTTATTTAAGATGTTATGTTGAACACATTTATGATCTAATCCGTTAATGATGTAGAACTTGTTAAGTTTGTTATTTATGTAAAAATTTAGATTTATCCGATATCTGTAGCTATACGATTGAATAATAGTTGTTTAGAAATTTTTTAAAAAAAATTATAGTTTTTATTTATTTATTTATTTATAAAATAATATTAGGAGATATTATTCAATCACTTAGTTATAAGTATCGAATAAATCTGAATTTTTTCAAGTATAATAAAATTGATGAGTTCTACATAATGAACGAATTCAATCATAAAAATTTATTCAAAACAATACCCCCAAACAAGGCGCAGCACCGTCCCGAATTCTCGTCTGCCTCTTCTTCTCCCTACTGTTTGATTTCTGGACTTCTCTCTTGCCAACGAAAATAGCTCTCTTCCTTCTTGTTCTCTCTGTTTGTACCGAATACCCACCGAAAGTTGCTTTGGCTTTGATTTCTTTTTTTTTCACCGAAAACTGCCCTGGAGAAGAACGCCCATAGCTCTATATAGAAAAAGAAAATAACTACCCACTCAGCCAAATCATCTCCACTAAACAATGGAGTGGGTGGTTAGAGCCATGTTTGCGTGTTTGTTAGTTTGTTTTTTCTTTCCGTTTTTTTATTTTTTTATTTTATCAAGCAAACTAATGGAGGCAACTCACCCATGTCTAATTTGTTTTGGCGAGTCTCATGTTTTTCTCCTTTTTCTTTTAATGGCAAATATATATTTTTATATTTTTTTACTAAAACATTACGTACTCCTTAATTTTAAAAAATGGGTAAGTTATTTGGAGACATTTTTGTAATCAAGTGGAATTGGAGAAAACTCATCTTTTTTTATTTTTATATTATTTTTAACGGCCACTAAGGTCAAGAATTACTCCACTTAAATTTAAATTTTATATTTCAACATGTGTGTTCATTGTTGTTCTTGAGCGAATTAGTGATAGTTTTTTAATCCCCAAAAACTGGTAACAGATATCTGGATTAGGAGGTTGAAGAACACACATAGCAAAAAAAGACACATTGACAGGAATTGAGAAGTTCGATGGTTCAAACTTTGGTTATTAGAGAATACAGATGGAAGACTATCTGCACGGGAAGTAGCTACACTTGCCGCTCTTGAGTTCCAAACCAGAGGGCATGAAGGATGAGGATTGAGTTTTACTTGATAGACAGGTGTTGGGAGTTATCAAATTGATATTGTCCTGATCAATGACGCATAACGTAATCAAGGAGAAGACTACAACAAACATGATGGCGGCATTGTCAAGTATGTATGAGACGCCATTATCAAACAATAATGTACACCTCATGAAGAAGTTATTTAATCTAAAGATGACTGAGGATACATCCGTTGCACAATACTTGAATGAATTTAATACCATCACAAATTAGTTGGCTTTAGTAGATATCAATTTTGATGATGAAGTCAGGGTCTTGCTTGTGTTGACCTCGTTGCCAAACAGTTAGGAGGCAATGAGAACGGTAGTGAGTAATTCTGTCGGGAAGAATAAACTAAAGCACGATGATGTCAGGGATTTGATATTGAGCAAGGAGGTTCGTAGAAGGGATTCAGGTGAGGTGTTTAATTCTAGGTCGAATGCCGGTACAGCATTAAATGTTGAAGCACGGGGCAAAGGTAATGACAAGAATCAGAACAGGGACATATCTAAATCTAAGAGGGGCAGAAGCAAGTCTAGGTCGGGATGACCGCCTGAATGTTGGGATTGTGGCAGGACGGGCCACATCAAGAAGAACTTTAGAGTGCAGAAGAAGAAGGTTGATGGTGAGTCAGCCAATGTCGTGATAGAGAATGTACATAATGTATTACTTCTTTCAGTGGATAGCCTAATTGACTCCTGGGTGTTGGATTTAGGGGCTTCATTCCATACTACAGCGCACCGAAAAATTATTGAGAATTACGTTGTTGGTGATTTTAGCAAAGTTTACTCAGCAAACGAAGAGGTGTTAGATATCGTACGTACAGGTGATATTAGAATCAAAGTACCAAATGGTTCAATATAGAAGATACACATGGTACGACATGTACCTAAATTAATGAGAAATTTGATATCTATAGGGCAATTAGATGTTGAAGGTTATTCAATGACCTTTGTTAGTGGCACGTGAAAAGTCACCAAAGGAGCTATGGTAGTGGCTCGAGGAATGAAGATGGGTACATGTACATGACCACAAGTACAAGGGATACAGTAGCACTGGCAAACAGTGGTTCAGACATGAGGTTATGGTATCAATGGTTGGGGCATATGAGTGAGAAAGGAATGAAGATTCTATAGTCTAAAGGCAAGTTATCTGGTCTGAGATCTGTTGAATTCGATTTGTGTGAGGGCTGCATCTTTGGAAAGCAGAGGAAGGTTAGCTTTCTTAAAAGCGGTAGGACACCAAAGCCAGACATGATAGAATTGGTGCACACAGATTTGTGGGGACCTTTCTCAGTTGCATCTCTTGGAGGCTCACAATACTATGTTACGTTTATAGACGACTCCAACAGGAAGGTGTGGGTTTATTTTCTGAAGAATAAATCTGATGTGTATGAAGTTTTCAAGAAGTGGAAAGCTTTGGTTGAGACTGAGACTGATTTAAAGCTAAAATGTCTGAGGTTAGATAACGGTGGCGAGTATACAAATGGTAGATTCAGGGATTTATGTGCTGCTAGTGGAATCAGATGGGAGAAAACCATTCTAGGAATGGCATAGCAGAATGGCTTTGTTGAGTAGATGAATAAGACATTGAATGAGAGGGTCAGAAGCATGAGATTGCATTGCGGGCTACTCGAGTGTTTTTTAGGCTAATGTAGTGAACACAACAACTTAGTTTTTGAATCGTGGACCATAAGTTCCTTTGGGTTTTAGAATTTCAGATGAGGTATGGAGCAGAAAAGAGGTAAATCTATCTTTTTTGAAAGTCTTTAGTTGCACATCATATGTTCATGTTGATTCTGATGCTAGAAGTAAGTTGCAGCCAAAGTCTAGAAAATGCTAGTTCATCGGTTATGATGATGACGAGTTTGGTTACCGATTTTGGAATGACAAATATCAAAAGATCATCAGAAGTAGAAATGTAGTTTATAATAAACATGTGCGGTACAAGGATAGGTCAAAAGCAAAGACAGACAATACACTGTTAGAGATGAAGAAATTTGAGTTTATTGACTTGGATAACATTTTTGAGGGAGCCAAACAGAACGGGAATCAGGAAGATAAGGAGAATGTGAATCCACAAGTGGAGCATAGTACCTTAGTGACAGTAGTCAAGAGGTCTTCCAGGAGCATCAGACCGCCACAACAGTTTTCACCATCCTTGTTCTACATCTTGCTCACTGACAGTGGTGAGCCAAGGAGTTATGCAGAAGCCTTGCAGACCGAGTGTTTAATGAAGTGGGAGTTACCAATGAGGGACGAGATGGATTCTTTGCTAACAAACCAGATATGGGAACTAACTACACTACCAGTTGGAAAGAAGGCTATGTATAACAAATGGGTTTATAGAGTGAGGGAAGAACATGACGGCAGCAGGCGCTACAAGGCAAGATTAGTTGTCAAGGAATTTCAACAAAAGGAAGGAGCTGACTTTATTGAAATCTTCTCCCTAGTTGTGAAATTGATAACAATCAAAACAGTGATGGGAATTATAGATGTAGAGGATCTCTTTCTAGAGTAGTTGGATGTCAAGACTGCATTCCTTCACGGTGAGTTGGAAGAAGACATATATATGCGCCAGCCTAAAGGGTTTGCAGTGAAAGGCAAATAAGACATGGCTTGCAAGCTGAAAAGGAGCCTGTATGGTCTGAAACAAGCTCTAAGAAATTGGTACAAGAAATTTGACAGTTTTATGCAGAGTATTGGGTTCACCAAGCTAGAAGCAGATCACTGTTGCTATGCCAAGAGCTTTGACAGTTCCTATATCATCCTGTTGTTGTACGTGGATCATATGCTCGTTGCTGGGCTATGCATTGAGAAAATCAACAAGCTGAAGAAACAATTGTCAAAGTAGTTTTCTATGAAGGATTTGAGAACTGCCAAGCAAATTATTGGGATGAGGATAGTCAAATACAGAGCTGAAGGACAGTGAGACTATCATAGACAGAGTACATGAAGAAGATGCTAAACAGGTTCAACATGGATAGCGTAAAACCTATCAGTACGCCTTTAGCTATCCACTTCAGGCTAACTAAATATTAGTCTCCAAAGACAGAGCAGGGGCACATAAGTAAGGTCCCTTATGCATTGGCTATCAATAGCTTGATGTATGCTATGGTCTGTACCAGACTAGGTATCGCACATGCAGTGAGAGTAGTCAACAGGTACATGAGTAATCCAGGAAAGCAGCATTGGGATGTTGTCAAGTGGATTCTAAGGTATTTGAAGGGCACTACAAAGACGTCTTTGTGTTTCGCAAAGACAAGGCTAAAACTGCAAGGATATGTAGATGCTGATTTAGTCGGCAATATTAACAGTAGGAAAAGAACCACCTAGTTTGTCTACACCTTGGGTGATACAGCAGTAAGTTAGACCTTAAAGCTACAAAAGATTGTAGCAGTTTCTACTACAGAGGCTGAGTACGTTGCTATGATAGAGGTTGGAAAGAAGATGGTGTGGTTATATGGTCTCATAAATGAGTTGGGTAAGAGAATTGACAGGGTACACTTTTCAGTTATAGTTAGAGTGTCATTTTTCTCGCTAAAACCCGGCATTCCACTCCAAGACGAAGCACATTCAATTGAGGTGCCATTTCATTCGCTCTTTACTAGACAGTAGTCAGTTGAATCTCGAGAAGATTAGTGGGGCGAAGAATCCAGCCGACATGTTGAGGATTTCTCAGGGCTTTAAGTGATTTTACTTCAAGTGAGAGAATTGTTGAGTGTAAAGAAAAAACCAGAATCCGGGTTGATTGCTCAAGTGGTGAAAAGACCGCTCGAGTGGTGGATTTCTACAAGCAAGAAACCAAGAGCATGTCGACGACCGCTCGACGAACCGCTCGAGCGATCTGTGCGAGGGTCGCGAGTTATAGGCTACTAGGGTTCGCAGCCACCATAACGTTATGTTATGGTCTGTGCTTTCTTTGTAATCCTCTCCCTAAAAACGTTATTCCCTTGTAATCCTCCAAGCAATATAGTAAAAGTGTGCTCCCGTGGACGTAGGCAGGACTTGTTGAACTACATAAACCTTGTGTTTGTGTTTGGATTGTCTCTTTTTTCATTCTTTGTTCTTATTCTGTGATTATGTATTCGTTGTTGATCTTGGGCGGATTAGTGATAGTTTTCTAATCCCTAACACTTAATTTCCGTCAAAGCAAGTTATTAGCCTAGATGTAGTTAAGCAGTATTCTAGAGTTAATCGTGAGTTAAGCTAGGAATTTAACCATTACATATATGGGTTGAATTCTTGTAGAGCCATAGCCCAATTACTTTCTAGTCAAAAAGTTTAACTTAATCATGGTTAAACGCAATGAGTATCGAATTATAGTTGGGCATGATAACAACTTAACTGTGATTAAGTTTGATATTAGCCTAAGTATGGTCAATACAAGTTACGTGAAGAGCATAGTTGGGCAGCATAACAGTTTAACTGTAGTTAAGTGAGTTATTTGTTTGATTATAAGTTGGCAGTATTTCAAATTTAATCATGGGTTTGAGTTGAAAGTTAAGACTATGATGCATTTGGATTAGATTATATCCTAAGAATGTTGGGAATAAGTACTTTTTTCGGCTATGATCTGGTATAGTGCTGATTAATCACCAACGTTTTTGGAGATAGAGAGTACTACCACATGCAGTATGATATCTATGCATGCTATGAAATGCCCATCAGTTAAGTATACCCTTGGCAATATGTTGGGTGGGCAATCCTATCAGAAATGATAACAATCACTTCAACTAGGGTTAGTTACTAAAGCATGAGATGCAGCGGTTCGAGTTTCTTGGAACGCTTACCTAGAATGATACTATGCATGATTGCATGAATATAAAAATTAAAAAAACAAACGAAGGCATTCCTCTTTAAAAATTGATAGTGTCCTGATGACAACAAGAAAAATAGAGTTGCAACAAGCTCTATCCCAAGCCTAGCTATATGTAGAATGAGGTTTAACAAGGCTAATGCAAAAAGTTTACAGTCCTTGAATCTTTAAGACTTCACTCCCACGAATGAGACCTTCTCAAATTGTTGGTTCCACTGGGAGTTTGTTAAATATAGAAAGCAACCGGGATTGAATCACCCAAACGTAAATGGTTAGCAATTGACCTACTAGAACTCCAAGGGGTAAATTGGGTATGTAGTGAGCATGAATGTGAAAGTGTGTGATTTTTGAAAAGATTTGTTTTTAAAAAACAGGGATGTCAGACAGGTAGTATGTACATAAATAACTAACAAGTATGAAATTGAAATTTTTATTTTTTTCCTTGTCTGTTTTTTCAAGCGCTGCACGAACAAATTAATTAAGTTATAACATATACAAAGTGAAAATGTTAATTTTATCAAAAAGAACGGGATGCATACAAATTAGAAATAATTTATAAAATGAAATTAATAAAAAAGAATTAAAATGACCAAAACCCTTTGAGCGTCCCTAGAGTCATCGTGCTTGGATTTTTTACTCTCATATGATGTTTTTAGCAAAATAGGTCTAAAAATCTTAGTATAAATGTGACGAAGTTGAATTGAGTTTAACAACTTGACTTAGGGTCACCGCCTAAGAGAGAGTTTGGGTGTGAGGTCACTCTTTAAAACTATTTCTAAAGCAAGCAATGCAAGTTTTAAAAATTAAGTTTTAATTTTGTAGAAGGCATTAAGATGCCAAAAAAATAATTTTTATTTGAAATTAATGGCATAGTAGCCGGACATGATTTTGAAATAACCTTCCGTTTTGGTATGCGAAAATAAGAGATAAATTTAGAGATTTACTGTTACAAACTAGAAAGGTGTTAGACACCCAACATCGCTCCTTTAGTACCAATTCTCTTTTGATATTAATCCATGTATGTTATAAATTATTTCTACTTTTGTGCATCTAAAAATAACCTCTAAACAATTTGTGGTTTCAAAAAATTTTATTTTGGAAATAATATGCGAAAAGAAAAAAAAAGCATAAATATGCAATAGGTGAATTATCTGAAGGCTAGAAAAGTAACGATGAGAAAATAAAAATAATAATAATAAATAGAGAAATAATATGCAATATTTATAAGGAGTTTTCAGTCAAAAGTCCAAAAAAATAAGTTTTAACGCGTAAGGTCTATCAACAAAAATTTTAACACGCAAGATCTAATTACACGATTTCTTCTGAAAATACCCTGTAAATAGATAAATTCATCTGTTTTGCATAACAAACAAATAAATTTATCTGTTTGATATTAATCTGTTTAATATGTAAACAGATAAATTTATTTGTTTGCATATTAATACAAATAATGCAAATAATACAAACAGATAAATTAATACAAATAATGCAAATAATACAAACAGATAAATTTATTTGTTTGCATATTAATACAAATAATACAAACAGATAAATTTTTCTGTGTTCTTTATACATATTTTGAAAAGACACGTATAAATTTTTCTGTATTATTTATGCGTGCTTTCAATAAAAAATAGATAAATTTATCTGTGTTCTTTATACATGTTTTGAAAAGGTACAGATGAATTTATCTGTGTTCTTTATACGTGCTTTCAATAAGACAGATAAATTTACCTGTATTCTTTATATGTACTTTTAATAAAAGACATATAAATTTGTCTATATTTTTCATACAAGTTTTGAAAATACGCAAATAAATTTAACTGTTTTAGGGTATTTTTGTCACAGAAGGACCTTGAGCGTTAAAATTTTTGTATGGATGGACTTTGCTTGTTAAAGAATCTTAAGCTGGATAAAAATCAATAAACGATTTATAAATTGAATTGTTCACCAATTTTTTGTATTTATAATGATATGGCTGGGCCCATTTGGGCTGCTTACCTATCCTCTAACATGAATTAGGTCAGTCATAGTTTGTGTTAAAAACACAATTTTAGTGTGTAGGCACGACAAGCAAATGAACATGCAGATAAATTGATTGATTATTGAGTAGAAAAAGCATTTTCTTATTACTATAAGAAAAGTTTTTTAAAAAATAGTTTATTTTCTATTAATATGGGAAATAAACCTGAAATTTAAAAAGTGATTTTATTTTCTATATTAATAGAAAATAAACTTGGATTTTGAAAAAAAAAAAAAATTTTTTATTAATAAAAGATAACCATTTTATTGAAAATATTTTTATTTTCTATTACTACAGAAAATAAGCTTGGATTTAAAAAGAAAATGATTTTATTTCCTATCTCTATTAGTATAGAAATTAAGCTTGGGTTTTACAAAAAAAAAATGATTATATTTCCTACTAATATAGAAAATAACCATTTTTATTTGAAGTTTTTTTTTAAAAAAAAAATCTATTAATATAGAAAATAAGCCTGTATTGCAAATAATCTTTTTGTGCTGCTAGTTCCTTTTGCTGCTGTTCTGGTTTTTGCAAGCTTTTCTTCTTTGTGCCTTTGGTTGACCTCTTGTTAATTGAACAATTTTTGTACAAGATTGGTGAGGTGAGGTGATTTATTAACAATGATGTTGGAGGTTTGGGAAAGAAGGAAACAGCCGACGGAGGAAACTGCAAAGCATCTAATACTCAGGGTCTCAATTTTTGTACAAGACTGGTGAATTAAGTGTTATGTCTCAATTTGCAGAAGTGTTAATGAGATTTTCTCAGAGCAGCTGGGCCAAAGACTGTTAAATGGAATGCATATTGTCTGATGTGCTTCCTGTCTCTTTTGTGTCATGCCTTGGGTGTTTGATGATATTTGA
>JAOTRH010185036.1:0-11848 GCA_034768845.1 Heliamphora exappendiculata | reverse complement strand
CACGTGACCCTGAATTTTGGGGCGTGACAACTTGGTATCAGAGCTCTGGGTTCGAATACCTAAGAGCCATGGGAAAAGGGTTTATCACCTGGTGAGATTGATTAGTGATGCTTACTTGCATAAGTATAAATAGTTTTATAACATGCTATTAGCTTTTTTAGCCTAACCGTTGTGTATATGTGGGTATGGAGGTTGAATGTTAAGATTGATGAGTCTTGCCTTAGGGCTTTTGGAATAATAGATTTGGAAGCCAAGTTAGAAACGCATTTGGCCGATGTGTTTTCTTGCAAGGAATCTGAATAGGTGGCTACGTGATAGCATGCTTATGTGCGTTATGTGTTTATGTTAGTAATAACATGCTGTAGAAAAGCTTATCCTGTTACCTTACTTTTTATAGAATTATGTCCACGCAGGGAGGACGGGGATAGGGTCGTGGCCAAGGCCGTGGCAGAGGTCGTGCTTATGTTTAGGTTCCAGAGGAGGGAGACGTTCATGCCCCACAGGAACAAGTGGGCGGTGCTGACGTCATGCAGGAGATGCTTACCACCATGAGAGTAATGGCTGAGGCATCCAAAGCTGAGGTGAGGGCTCTTGAACCAAGAGCCTCTGTGGCTATGAGGGAATTCCAGCGGTTAGATCCTCCAACCTTTTCTGGGGAGCCAAACCCCAAGGTTGCTACTGAGTGGTTAAAAGTGACCACGGCTATCTTCGATACTCTCGATATCGAGGAAGATGCTTTGCAGGTAAAATTGGCGGTGTTCCAACTGCGGGAAGATGCCAGGGAGTGGTGGAAGTTTGCCAAAACCACTGTGGAGGACACGTGGGCCACTTTCACGAGAGTCTTCTTGGAGAAGTATTTCCCAAGATCTTCGAGAGATACATACCGAGAGGAGTTGCCCTCCCTTGTTCAGAGGAACCTTTCTGTGGTCCAGTATGAGGCCAAGTTCATGAGACTGTCGCGGTTTGCAACTGAGATGGTGTCTACAGAGGATTTGCACACTAAGAGGTTTGAGAGAAGCCTCCGACTTGCCATCAAGGACAAGATTGCAGCTCTGGCCTTGGATGTGTACATCGCGCTGATGGAAGCCACTATCCGGGTAGAGAACTCACTGGCAGAGAGCCACAGAGTTAGAGAGAGTGGGAGTCAGCAGGGAAGTGGAGATGCACAGTTCCAGAGGCATGAAAAAAAGCGCCAGAGGTCATCTGGGCCTAGTTCTCATTTTGTTGACTCGTATCAGCAGCAGTCGTCCACACCTGCGCCATAAGTGGCCTCGATAGGAAGGTCAGAGCAAAGAGAGCTGATTTGTTATCGATGCGGACAGTCAGGGCATCGTTCAGTTGAGTGCCCGCATAAGGGTCAGATCCAGAGTTCAGCGTCTGTCTAGTCACAGGAGTGAGACCCACCTGTATGCTTTGGGTATGTCGGGCATATTCACATATTCTGTCCCTGAGAAGGGAGTGTTCAGGGTGTGACAGGAGTGCCAGTTGCTCCATCTGCTCAGAGACGACAGACTTCACAGCAACCTAGGGCCCGGACGTCTAGGTTTGCAGAGGGAGATACCTCGGCATAGTCTGTGTGGCAACCGACGACTCAAGGATATGGTGGACAGAGCAGACCACTGCAGGCCAGGGCTTATGTTCTTATTGATCACAGTGCTTCTAAGGCACCAGTTGTATCTGATGCTGAAGCTACTCCAACCATGATCAGAGGAACTCTTCTAGTCTTTAGATCATGGGCCAGTGTTCTCATCGACACAGGAGCATCACATTCCTTTATCTCTTCTGCTTTTGCATCTGCATTGGGATTATAGATAGACCTGTTGGGTAGTGCATTGAGCGTAGAGAACCCTGTTAGTGGGATTGTGGTGCTGAGTAGAGTTTGCAGATCTTGTGAGTTAGGAGTCGTCAGTCGTCATTTAGAATTTGATTTTATCATTCTAGACATGACCACGTTTGATGTCATCCTATGAATGGACTAGCTGACTACCTACCATGCCTATATAGATTGTGAGCAACGGAGGGTGTCGATCTGTACGCCGGAGGGTGACTGCATCTACTTTATGGGTGATCGGGATGAGGGCTTGGTGTCTATGCCTAGTGTGGCTCGGGTTCGAGGGAACATGGGTTTCCTCTTTTTTGCTCTCAGGTTGGATGAGCTAGGTGATGTCCGAGGGGAGCTGGCCCTGTGGTTTGTGATTACTCAGATGTCTTTCCAGACGATCTATTTGAGTTACTATCGAGCCGAGATGTGGAGTTCTCCATTGATCTTGTTCCATAAGCTGCTCCCATCTCTATGCCATCATATCGCTTTGCACCTGCTGAGTTACAAGAACTCAAGGTGCAATTGCAGGAGTTGCTTGACAAGGGATTTGTGCAGCCGAGTACGTCTCCGTGGGGAGCTCCAGCTCTTTTTGCGAAGAAGAAGGATGGATCCTTGAGATTTTGCATAGATTACAGGAAGCTGAACTAGGTAACAGTGAAGAATAAGTATCCTATGCCTAGGATTGATGACCTATTTGATCAGCTGAGGAGATCGCGCTGCTTTTCAAAGATTGACTTGAGGTCAGGGTATTACCAGCTCAGGATTGGGGATGAGGACATAGCGAAGACCGCCTTTCGGACTTGTTATGGTCACTACGAGTTTCTGGTTATGCCGTTCGGTTTGACGAACACCCCTGCGACATTTATGGGTTTGATGAACCATATCTTTCACCCATATCTAGACAATTTTGTGATTGTGTTCGTGGATGACATTTTGATCTATTCACCCGCGAGAGAGATGCATGAGGAGCACCTGCATGTTGTCTTGTAGCTTCTGAGAGAACATCGCTTGTATGCGAAGTTTGAGAAGTGCAAGTTCTGGATGTCGGAGGTGAGATTCCTTGGACACGTGGTGCTGAAGGATGGGGTATTAGTGGAATCGTCGAAGACTGATGCCGTGAAGGATTGGCAGTGATCGAAGAACGTCTTTGAGATCCATAGCTTTCAAGGTTTGGTAGGTTATTATCGGCGGTTCGTCAAAGACTTTTGTAGGTTGGCAACACCTATGACGCATCTGATGCGGACGGGAATTATGTTCGTGTGGAGTGAGTCCTGTGAGTCAGCTTTCCAGGAGCTGAAGTGGAGATTGACCAGTGCGCGTGTTGATTATTCCAAAGCAAGGTATGGGGTATACAGTGTATTGTGACGCATCGCACGATGGCTTAGGAAGTGTATTGATGCAGGAAGGTAAGGTTGTAGCCTACGGCTCGCGATGGCAAAAGACACACAAGAAGAACTACTACCCTACACATGATCTGGAGTTCGCAGCCGTGATCTTCACCTTGAAGACATGGTGGCATTATCTACATGGTGAGTACTTCGAGGTTTTCTCTGATCACAAGAGCTTAAAATACTTATTTTCGCAGAAAGAGTTGAATCTTCACCAATGATGATCGATGGAGTTGTTGGGAGACTATGACTTTGATTTGTAGTTCCACCCGGGGCAGGCAAATACCGTAGCTGACGCGCTCAGTAGGATATCTCATGGTTCGTTAGCTTCTGTGGCTATATGGGAATGGAACATGCTCGGAGCTGCTGGGAAGTTTGATATGTGTCTCGAGGAGACAGGGAGAGGTGCGACCTTATATTCAGCAGCTTCCCAGCCCGCATTGGTTTTACGCGTGTTAGAGGCTCAACTGACCGATCAAAAGGCTCAAATGATACAAGACCGCATTGCCAGTGAGAGGGATATAGCAGGATGGATAGTGGGTTCAGATCAGAGTTTGAGGATGATAAGGCGTCTGTTTGTGCCAGAGTCGTGCCGTGCTGAGGTGCTACATGAGTTTCATCATTCACGACTTGTAGTGCATCTAGGAGCCACGAAGATGTATCATGACTTGCGCCGTTTGTTCTGGTGGATGGGAATGGAGAGGGACGTGATTCGATTTGTGTCTCGGTGCCTTACTTGTCAGCAAGTAAAGGTAGAACACCAGCGACCGTCAAGATTGTTACAACCACTGCCTATATCTGAGTGGAAGTGGGAGAATGTCACGATAGATTTCGTATCGAGACTTCCTCGATCGCCGATGGGACATGATGCTGTTTGGATTGTGGTTGACCGATTGACAAAGTCTGCGCACTTCCTCCCTATTCGAGTGAGAGATCTAGTGGACAGACTGAGCAGATTGTACATCCGAGAGATAGTTCGACTACTTGGATTACCTGTGACTATCGTTTCTGATCGAGACTCGTGCTCTACATCGCGATTTTGGCAGAGTCTTCAGGAAGCTTTGGGGACTAGCTTGACTTTCAGCACAGCTTTTTACCCATAGACCGATGGTCAGTCTGAGAGGACCATCCAAATTTTGGAGGACAACTTGAGGGCTTGTGTGCTTGATTTTTGAAGTTCTTGGGAGGACCATCTATCATTGGCAGAGTTTACATACAACAACAACTATTAATCCAGTATTGGAATGGCACCGTATGAGGCTTTGTATGGTTGGCCGTGCAGATCGTCGGTATGTTGGACAGAGGTGGGTGAGACCACTGTTTTGGGACCCGACATAATTCGGGAGATGACGGAGCAGATTACCGTGATTCGTCAGTGTCTAGTGGCAGCTCAGAGCCGCCAGAAGAGTTATGCGGATCAGAGGAGGAGGCCATTAGAGTTTGCAGTGGGGGATCGCGTGTTTTTGAAGGTCTCGCCACGTAGAGGGTTGATGAGATTTGGCCGTCGCGGGAAGCTATCACCACGATTTATTAGACCTTTCGAGATCCTGGAGAGCATTGGGGTGGTAGCATACCATCTGGCCTTGCCACCTCTGTTAGCATTTGTGCACAACATCTTTCACATTTCGATGCTTCGGAGGTACGAGCTTGATCCTTCGCATGTGTTAGATTGGGCTGTGTTGCGGGTTGATGAGGATATCACATATGAGGAGCATCTAGTTAAGATCTTAGATACAAATGAGCAAGTGTTACGGGAAAGAACGATTGCTAATGTCAAAGTTCAGTGGCTTCACCACGGGATTTAGGGTGACTTGGGAGCTTGAGTCTGGGATGCGTGCTAGATACCCAGACCTGTTTACCTCGTGACCTTATAGAAAATTTTGGGGGCAAAATTCCTTGAGGGGGAGAGAGTTGTGAGGCCCATAACCTTGTTATTTTCAATTATTTATATACGTGACGTGTTTCTTTTGGTAAATAAATAGCCTTGATGCATGGTTTATGTTTTAAAGTTGTAGAACAGCATGTATAAATGTGTTTTACGCTTAGTCGGGCTTTGTTTAGGCTTGTTGGGTTTATTTTTAGGCTAGAAATTGAAGCACAAAACTAGTACGCTTCGGCCTAGGGGTTCGATCGACTAGAGGGCTTGGCTCAGTCGACTGAACCTAAAATTTTCAGTTCGGTCGACTGGACAAAGGAAAATTTCCATGTCTATAAATATCCCAGTAGCTGAGATATTTTAAAAAACTTTTCTTCCAAGCTAAGTTTCCTATTTCTCTGCCATCTCTCTAGCTTTTGAGGGCCCGGGACTTGATTTTTTGTTAGATTGGTTGCGGATCCTTGCTATCGGGGACGTTAGCTTCGCACCCATCCAATCTGATTCTCGTTTTGACGAGGTTCGGTATTTTAGGCTTTGAGTTTCGACTCGCCGAGGTAGGATTCTAGACCCTACTACTGCATAAGGGTGTTTTATGTAATTATATGTGTTTTCACCGAGTACAAAATGTATAAAATGTCATATTTGTGTTTAAACCTTGTTTTACGGGTAAATAGCATATTTTTCGCTTTTCTTGGTTTATTACAGTATATGACACGTGGATGTATGGTTTTTAAAAGGTGGTTTTGAAAATGGTGATTTTGTGGAAAATGGTAGTTTTTGATTAAAAAAAAATCTCAACACTTGGTGTCTTAGAGATTTTGAGCCAACCTTTGGGGTTGAATCTTATTTTTGAGACATTTTGTTGACAACGGAAAAAAATTAATATTTTTTGTTTGATCTCCATGTTGATGGATGGATCTAAATACATGTATAATGTATTTTTTGAAAATATTTTTCGTAGTTGAGCTACAGGACGATTTTTGAAATAATTCTCTAGATGTACCGGGATAGCGGGTATTTGGCACAAGTTGCTCTCGGTGGAAGTTTGGAAACGTGCGTAGTGAGGTACCTTTGTCCTTTGGGATAGTTCCCGTAAAGAAGGTGAGAGGTGCTCTTTTCCTTCGGTGTTAGTCCATAAAGTTAGCTTCGACGTTATGGTGCTCCGTATAGAACTCGCCATTACCTAACCAGTCCTATGATGTATAGGGATTGGGTAAGGGACAGGAGTCTATAGTTTTTTTCTCTATCCCCCTGTGACAGAGTCGGTATATAGGATTCATTTTATCTTTCCTCGGTGTGTGATCCGAATTGAAAAATGACATTTTGATTACTGTTTTCTTTCAACTGTAAAACGTTGTTTTGCATTGTATAAATGCTTGGTTGTGGAGGAAAAACTGTTTTGGAGGTTGTGGGAAACTTGGGTTTTATGACGTAAAAACCTTTTTGGCTTGTGGTTGAGTTCGCTTTCATTATATGATTGCATATCCTGCTTTACAGCTTTATAGTCTGTTTCTATTGGGCTTCGGCTCACGATGTTAGATTTTGTTGTAAAACCATTTTCAGATTTAGAGGTTGATGATCATGAGAAGATGATCTAGTGATACCTGTGGTGACGGAAGAATTTTCTAGTTTTCCTTTTGTATGCCTGCTTGAAGGCATGTTTTGTATGCCTTTGGGCGATATATCTACCCCTGTTAAATATGTTATTTACTGCTTATGAGAGTTGCATGTTGGGCATTCTTCTGATTTCAACAGGTGGATTTAAATGTATGAAGACTTATTTTCATAAAACTAGTGTTTGGTGGATTTTCACGTGACCCTGAATTTTGGGACGTGACACAGGTTCTGGGGTACAAGTCCAAATTTTTCTAGGTTGATGTGGTATATCAAATCTGAACTTATTTTGGTCGTACAACCTAGTGCAATGAGATCTGATATGTCCTTTTCTACCACAATGATGACAGATAGGCACAAAAAATGTATACCCATTCAAATGTATGCAGTTTGGATGTATATGACCAACAGTACCACAATAATGACAGACTGGGATAAATTTAGGTGTTCTTATCTCATTATGTAAAATGGTGAATTTACCCGTCTGGTGTCCCTACTTTCCATTAATTTTTACTGAAGTACCAACAGGTATTCTTTTTGAACTCATTGCAGTGGTTGTTTCTGCTTTTACAAACCTTGGTGCAGATTCAGATTAAATTGGCTGGTTAATTTTTTTCTTTTTCTTTGGACGATTTACTTGACGACGCACTAGAAAATCCAAGTTCACACCTGTCAATCACTGCCTTCTGTGACCTAAGCATGTCATCCAAAGCCATAGTGCATGCATTCAATTTCTTGAATGTAGATTGTGCATTTAACAGATTTTTTTCAAAATTAATCAATTTTTAACTTAACACAAGCATGCAACTCTTTTTTAAGAAATTCAATTCTGATTTGTCTAGTTTAACACAATTCAGACAAATCATTTCTTTCTTTCTCACATTTCGCAAGTTTTTCACATTTTACAAGTTTTTCACATTTTGAAAATTTTTCACACAAAATTTTCTTGTTTAATTTTAATTTCACAACCAGGTCTGGACCTCCAGTTAGCTCTTACTTGACACTTTCATTCTCTTTTTCACACAATTTGAATTATTTAACTAGTTTACAATTTTGTTTGATTAACAAATAGCTCTCATGATAAAGCTTATCATAAACTTATTGCAGAGTTTCACTATCCTCAATGTCACCAATCTTTTTTTTCTATTATTGGAATCATTTATAATGTTTTTATTTTCAAACTGACTAAATTCCTCATTCTCATCACTCGTGTCATGTTAACTCTCATCATCCCAAGTGACTATGAATCATTTTTGTTTCTTTTTAAGAAGGTTCGGGCATTCTTTAGCCATATGTCTATATCATTTGTATTTATAGTATTGGATTCTAAAATTTTGTCCATTCAACCATTTTTTAATACAACTGGACATATTTTTGATTTTTTCTTTATAGTGCTTTTTGTGATTTTTCTCCTGATTAGGCTTTTTAGTTTTTAAAAAAATTTTAATTGTCTTCATAAAAATAGCCATCATCTCAGGGTCTAAATCACCATCAGAGTCACTTCGAAAACCTTGAGTTGAAGAGAATGCCAAATTTTATGAAACCTTTCTATTTTGAAAATTTAGCTCATAGGTTGGTAGGTTTTCAACTAAATCTTCAACATAAATAGAATCAATGTTTTTACTCTCTTCTATTACTGTGACTTTTTGTTGGAAACATTTTGGTAAATATCTAAGAATTTTTCGAATGAGTTTAGAAGTATAATTTTTTTCACCAATATTAAAAGAGGCATTCACAATGTCACTCAATTTTGCGTAAAAATCATCAAAACTTTTATCGACTTTCATACGCAGAGTTTCAAAATTAGTTGTGAGACGTTGAAATTTTGAGATTTTTACAGTATCAGTTCTTTCGTGAGTGATTTGAAAAATATCTCATACTTCTTTAGCCAAATTACACGTACTAATTCTACGAAACTTATCTTGTGTAACTCCACTAAAGATAACATTCATGACTTTGCAATTTCGGCCAGCATTCTCAAAATTAGCTCTGTCCCATTTAGCCACGGGCTTAAAGATGGTTTCACCATCAACAACAATGGTAGGAAGCTTGTAACCCTCAACCACGGAGAGTACACATTCGTCAATGGATTTTAGAAAGGCCATCATTCTTACTTTCCAAAATGAGTAATTATGGCAGTCAAGAAGGGGTGGTTTACCGATAGAACCAATCCCAAAATTTTCAAAATAGAACCCGTTCGAAAAAACCAGTCCCAAAATTTTTGAAATGGAAACTGTTCGAAAGCTAAATCGTCGCAAAGATTATGGTTCATCTCCCCTGTTCTTGACATTAGTCGTTGATTGAAGCCCCCCCTCTAGGCGTGTTTTACTCCCGTGTCACAAACCATAGAGTATTTCAGCTACCTCTCTGGAGAATATATAGAGTCACCAGAGTCCCGATAGCACAAGTTTTTCTGGGGTTTAATTCGTTGGTTGGAGAAGTGTAATGGCATCAATCATCAAAACTTCAAATTTGTGAGAAAATTTTAGGGGTTTTGGTGATTTGAATAATTGTGGTTAGTCATTGAATGTTTATATGGGCTTAATTTCACCTATTCTTTTTTTAAAAAAATTGAGTTGTTGTGAATAAATTAAAAAATGTATCAAATTTGGAGTCTCATCTTGTGATTGTTGTAACTAATACTATCATTTTTTATTTTCTTTGAAAATGTATCATTGTAACTACCCAGAAATGTATCATTGTTCATTGATTTGGTTTGAAAATGTAACATTGTTCATTGATTTGGTTCAAATATGTATCAGTATTCATTGATGATGATCGAAATGTATATATCATTCGTCATTAATGGTTTTCAAAATATATCATTCCTCATTGCTTTGGTTCAAAATGATATCATTGTTCATTAATTTAGCTTTAAAATGTATCAGTGTTCATTGATAGTGTTCGAAATGTTTAGCAGCATTGAGAGCTTCATATTTACACAATAATACTAACATCCCTTCCATTTCTAGCCGTATAGAAACTGTACTGCATAAATATAAGGCAGTGAATTGTCATTCCAATCGAGATAAATTTTTCAGTACTAATAAACATATCAGTAATGCAAATTCGACAAAAATCATAAATGATAAGTACATAAGCACTGGGACATAGAATTACATCATATCCAATAAAAACAAACATGAAAAAAATGCTGCTCATTTATCATTTAAAAACTGGAGTCGTCTTCCCATGTAAAATACATCAACAAATTCAAAAATGATTGCATTTCGATTAATTAACAGCATCAACAACACTAATGCTTAAACTCGTCTAAGAGTTGTGAAAAAGAAACATTCTCATCTGTTAAAATTGACAAAAAAAAAATATTTTTTCAACTTTCAACGTGACCAAAAACCCAATAATTAAAGACTTGCAAAAGAGAAAAATACCTTGTGAATTACGAGGCTTTCAAATTCTTTGAAACAGTGATGCTCTTGAGGTAGGAACAATAGGAACAACAATGTGATAATAAATGTAACATCTTGACCCTTCACATTGCAATGATATTGTCCGTTTTGAACAAAATTCTTACAGTTTTATTCTTTTTAGGGAGTCATCCATCCTTGCATTGCTTCCGCCCAAGCACGCTTAACTGCGGAGTTTTGCTAGGGTTTCTACCACCTAGGAAAAAGTCTCGCTGAATGTAAAGGTTCAAGATTTTTCTTTTATAACCCAAGAACTCCTTTTCCTTTTTTGATGTGGAATATCAGGATATCACAATATTGTGATATCTTGGTATCCCACATCGAAAAGGGTCGAGGTGTTACAAATGGTATCAGAGCCGGCTCTTCTCACCTCCGAGTGTGGACCCATGCCGTCTCGCGCGACACGTGGATGGGCTACTAAGTGGACGGGTCGATAAGAACTGGTAGGTTATCTACCGGAACTGGTAGGCTACTGCACGGGAACGTGCAACCCAAGTGAGGTGAATTGTAATATCTTGATATCCTACATCGGAAAAGATCGAGGTGTTACAATAAACATTAAAAAAATGCAATATGTGAGATAATAGTTCCTTGATTAGTGAGATACATATCATGCAATGATCAAAATGTGGATACACCAAGTACTGGTGGGATACAAATCAAAAGATACCGTAAAATTAAATCTATCAAACCACGCTGAATTCAATTTGAAGTATACGATAAAAAAGAACAAAAAGAACGTCTTTCTTTCAATTAGGGGTAAATTAGTCATAATATTTTATTTTTATATATGATGAGACTAAAACTAATAAAATTAATTTGGTTTGACTAATTCTCTTATAGAATCTAAAAAAGAATTAATCGTCAAATATTCTTTTCTAAGTCTATCAAAAAAGCTATAAAAGAAACTAAAAAAAAACTGTTAAGCTGGCTTTTTTGTAAAATTTTTTGATTCAATTTTTTTACTTTACTAATTTTTCACGATGAGAGCAATTTAAAAAGTATATTTATTTAAGCTAATGCTAACAAAATTACTAAAAATGAACAAATTGTATTAAAAAAAATTAGACCAAACGAACGGCAAGTTTTTTTAAAAAATGACAATTGTTACCTTAATATTTAGCACTAGGTAATTTAAAAGTATACATAATTAAAATATGACTTATCCCCAATTTACACTTTATTATATTCTAGTTGATATAGCACACGATGTGCATTGCAAAGTATTATTTATTGTACAAAAAAAGTCAAATTGAGAAAACCAAAAATTAGAGAATTTTTCGTTTGATTTCCTTTTTTGAAAATAGTTTTCGGAGAATTATGCTTTCAAAATTTTGAACCTCCCTTTGTTACCATTTTTTAGAAAAGAATATCCAAAACATGGGAGAAAAAATGAGTTAAAAGTGAGACTTTTTAAAAACAACTCAAACATGTTTTCACATTTTTTTCTTCGTTGTTTTTTTTAAAAATCAAAACAAAGATGTACTGACAAAATCAAAACACAGTGAAGGTAGGCATCTCCTTCACAGTGACCGTCGATGTCGCCCTTCACAGTGGTCATTGTTGGGAGAATAACCAACGCCAAAATAAAATACATGCTCGAAAATCCAAAAAATACATCTTTATTTACTTTCAACAAATTACAATAATCTGAAATTACAGAAAATGAAATAACATGAATAACATAAATGGAATTTGCAAACCGAGTCCTGCAATCGCA
>JAOTRH010185015.1:0-11849 GCA_034768845.1 Heliamphora exappendiculata | reverse complement strand
TCTCTCTCTCTACATATTTACCCAATTTGATCAAACTCTCTCACACAACAACTAAAATTATAGAGGTATATTTGTAGATAAATTTAAAAATCTTAGTTTTCATATAATTATAAAACCCTACATATATTAAATTTTTTATGAATTTATAATTCTGACCCAGTCCAAATACACGTAAATTAAAACTCTAATTATATAGGTCTGTAGAATATAAGACATACACAAAACAAATTTTCACTTACCAGTGCTCCATAACATATATTACAGGATATATCCAAATATAATGGGGTATTTATTCCTACTTAAATTATAGTTTTTAATTGTTAGTTTAGCAAAAAGTTTAAAAATTTGTAACACTTGTGGTTCTAGCTTTTAACTTTTGATTTTTAATTAACAAACAAATTTACAACTTGAAGTTATAAATTTATAACTTAACAAATATTTATAATTTTTATTTAAAATTATAATCACACTTTTTTAGTTATAATATATAAATATATAATTTCAATTACAACAGATACTGCCGAAAATGTAACCATAGTAATCCTAGTTGAAATTTGAATTTTTGCAATAGGATTCCATAATAAATGTTGTATTTAATAGATGGTACCTAATTAATGGTGGTAATTATTACGGAAAGATTAAACGACAATTGGTAATTAACTATATTGAAATTATTACAATTAAGGCGTTTGGTTTAATTTTTTTTATATAATTTTTTATTTAATCTTTTTAGAGTTAGTTCAAATGAATATACTTTTTAGATTGTACTATCATGAAAAATTAGAAAAAAATAAATATTTTGACTAAAATAAAAAAACTAATAAGACAAAAAGACACTCAAAATCCTTGTAGTCACATTTTTATTTTTAGTAATTTTTTTCTCTATTTTAGTTTAAATGGGCATATTTTTAAAATTTATCTTGTAGTGAAAAATAAAAAAAATAAAAAAAATTAAACTACAAGTAAATAAAATAGTAAAAATAAAAAATGATCCTAACAAAAAGCTAGGTCAAACGCAAAGTTTTGAATTATATACCCACCAAAATACACTTATTTTTCATGCACCAACAGGTGCCTTATGTCCCTTAATACCCATTTTGAAAATTTTATTACCACACAATTTTGAATAGTATAATGATGGCAATTTTGTAATTAAAACATATTACGTGTGCAATTATTTGAAGACGATGATAAGTCCTAATTAATTCAACCACATCATTAAGTGCGATATTGCTATATACCATTTTTGTTTATATTACAATTTCCTCACTCATTGTAGTGTGTTAAGGCATAGTTAATTAGTTAAATATATTTACTAATTTCCACAAAAGAAATATTTGGTTTCAAATTTTTTTAAGCATATATACCTTGTTTGGGTTAAATGTCATGAATTTTGCTTATTTTTGTCTTTTTTGAACTTTTTTTTTTTTACTTTTGACTAAATTGTTTTATTTTTTTGAATTGTCTCGATGAGATAAACTTAAAAAGTAAATAAATTTAATCAAAAGATGAGAAAAACCTGCTAAAGAGGAAAATAAATAACATAAAATTTGACTTATTATTTTATTTTAGCTTATTTTTTTGTTTTTTTTAAATTTTTTTATATTTTGATCAAAAATTTTTACTTTTTCAACTCGTCTGGATAAGAGGGGTCTAAAAATATAACAGTTTGATTAAATAATAAAAAAATTAACTAAAAATAAAAATATACAATATCAAATAAGCAAATAAACATTTATTGCCAGGTTATTAAAGTGGTTCAATTTATACCAAATATACCCTTGTATACACTTTATTTTACAAGATTTTAAAAAAATATATCTTACATTTGTTTGCAGCTTATTTTTTAAATGAAATTTCAGTCAAAGGTTCAAAAAAATAAATTTTAACGCACAAGATCTATCAATAAAAATTTTAATGCGCAAGATCTAATTACGTGATTTCTTTCAAAAATACTCTACAAACAGATATCTATTTTGCATAATAAACAGAGAATTTTATATGTTTGCATAACCTAATAAATAAATTTATCTGTTTGCATATCAACACAGATAATGCAAATAAATACATTTATCTATCTGTTTATTTATGTCTAATGGATAAATTTATCTGTTTGTATATCAACACAGATAATACAAATAGATAAATTTATCTGTGTTCTTTATACGTTTTTTATGCGTGCTTTCAATAAAACAAATAAATTAATCTGTATTCTTTACACGTACTTTTAATAAAAGACATAAATTTATCTGTATTCTTTATATATTTTTTAAAAAAGCACAGATAAATTTATCTGTTCTAGAGTATTTTTATTCGAAAATAATTTTATTCGTTAAAAAATCTTATAGTAGATGAAAAATAGTAAATAACCTATAAATTAGACTATTCACCCATTTTTCATTTTTAAAAATATATTTTTTGCTTTAAGTAGTAGACTTAACTTGTGTTTGAACTAACTTTTTTTATAATTTTTTTCATTTTTAATGAATTTTTTTTATAATTAGCTCGAATGAATATACTTTCTAGATTATTTCTGTCATGAGAAAACATGAAAGTAAAATTTTTTTATCAAAACCTAAAAAAAAGTTCATATAAGACGAAAAAAACTAACTTAAGTAGTTTTTTTTCTAGTGTTTTGAAAAATTCCATCCTAATAGCCATACTTTTTAGAATTATTTCATCACAAAGAACCAAAAAATAAAAAATTTAAACTAAAATATAAAAAAGGTTTTAAAAAATGGAAAAAAACTTCAAAAAAAACTACTGGATTTTTTAATCCAAACCTAAGCTTTATAGTAATATTTTTAAACTTCAAGGCATAATTTGAGATATTGATAAAAACAAGAAAATACATTTTAAAATTATTTATTACGAGAATCCGTTGAAATAAAGCAAAGGAAAAAGATTTTTGTGCAAGAGTATTATTCACAATTATACAAAAAAAAAAAAAAAAGTTTTTCACTTGACCTTAAAAAAGTTAAAAGTATGTAATTGTAGTCAAGATACATCCAAAAGCTCATTAAGTATTATTAACCCCCATTTTCCTAGAATATGAGGGAAGGTAAATTTCATTAATTACCACTAAATGCGTAAATCTTCTTTTTTTTTTCTTTTTTTGGGAAAATCATGCTTTGTCGCTTCAGCTTGTGTTTGGCTTAATTTTTTTTTTAATAAATTTTTTTTAATTTTTAATTTTTTTTTATAAAAAAATAAATATGAAAAAAAATAATTAATTATAGTAAAAGACTAAATACGTAAATTTTTTAAAAAACTTTTAAACAATAATATATTTGAAAAAATATAAGACCAAACAAGGGCTACAATATGGCCTTTTCTCGTTTTGGTCTTCAAAACTCAAAATTTCTCAAATTCATGAACTATTGAGTTTTTTCTAGTGTGCGCTTGGTCTTTTTTTATATATTTTTTCTTATTTTTAGTGATTTTTTTAAAATATTAATTTAAATAAATATATTTTTTAGATTATTTTTTCATGAGAAATGAAATTTTTTTAAAATTTTGACTAAAAAATTCAAATAAGACGAGAACTCAATAGGTTTTCTGTAATTTTTCAAGTCTTTAGTAGAAAAAAAAATTAATTTAAACCGAACGATTATATTTTTAAAAAAAATTTCATTACAAAAAACTTAAAAAGTCAAAAAAATTAAACTTCAAAAATCCCCAAAATGAAAAAACTCTGTAAAGCATGGGCTTTTTTAGCCCAAATGCATGCTTAATTCGTTCAATTAATTGACAAAAAACAGTGCTGGGTAGGTGCCACGTGGATCTTGGGTGCTACATGGCATTTCCATTCAACCAACTTGAGGACAGATCACGTTGGAAAAGATTCGGCATTTTAGGGAGCGGCCTGTTTGGGATAAATATGGTGAATTTTGCTTTTTTTTTTTTTTGAATTTTTTGAATTTTTTTGACTAAATTTTTTTATTTTTTCAAATCTTCTTAATGAGGTGAATCCAAAAAAATAAAAAAATTGATCAATAAATAAAAAAAAGTCTACTAAAGGCAAAAATAAACAACAAAAAATTTGACATATTGGCTTATTTTGGCTTATTTTTGTTTTTTCTAAAATTTTTTTTATAATTTGACCAAAATTTGTTACTTTTTTGACTTGTCTCGATAAAATAAGTCAAAAAATATAATAGTTTTACTAAATAATAATAAAAATTAACTAAATACAAAAATAAACAAAATTAAATAAATAAATAAGCAATTATTCCAAACAAGTGAAAAATATATGAACTTTAAGGATTTTTGGCTATGGACAAAATGTATTTTAGCTTGTTTGGTTTAGTTTTTTTAACTTTTTGATTTTTTAGCATTTTTTGTAAAAAAATAAATATAAAAAAATATTTAAAAAATCTAATTAATTATCATAGAAGACTAAATAAGTAGGATTTTTAAAAATATTTTAAACAAAAAACCTTTTAAAAAAATTTAAGCTAAACATAGGGTTATTCATATTT
The DNA here is from genome assembly GCA_034768845.1 of Heliamphora exappendiculata. Taxonomy (NCBI): domain Eukaryota; kingdom Viridiplantae; phylum Streptophyta; class Magnoliopsida; order Ericales; family Sarraceniaceae; genus Heliamphora; species Heliamphora exappendiculata. The sequence continues at coordinate 7,368 of JAOTRH010185015.1, read as the reverse complement.
GGGAAGGGCTACTTGGCAATACGAGGAAGCATTGGTGTTCAAAAAATAATGTATTTATTTTCCCATATTTGGGTGTCTTGGAAAAAAAAAAAGTTTTAAGTAACATCAATTTTTTTTTACAATAATGTTATTTTTTTCTCTTAAACTCTTCATCCTTTCCTTTTTTGCATTCAAAATTGCTCTACTTTTTTTTTTTTGAAAACAAAATTGCTCTACTTTGTGATCTCTTGGCGTATAATAAAACTATCATATTTAAATTTAAAATGAAACATGAAGATTATTATTTTTCTTAGAAGCTTAAGGAAATAAAGTGGTTAATCTTAATTTTCTGATGTTAACTATAAAAATCATCAATTTTGTAACGAAATTATTTTTACATAATAGTTTCTAATTAAATAAAAATAATTTATTGAAAATTTAAATAATTATCCAAACAATGTATTGTATTTAGTTAACTAAAATAACGAAAAAGTGTCGTATATCAAGATATCTCGGTTTAACAGTGACGTGTTCAATAAATGCTGATTACGACTTAAAAGTTATTTGTTTAAAACTGAATTAACGGTATAAATGAGCAAACCATTCATAATAATGACACTACCGACAAATTTAATAACGATACGAAAAAGTTTAATATTGACAGTATCAACAAACTTAAAAACAACATAAACACGACAAACTTAATCACAACATAAACACGACAATTTAGCAGTTTTAAACGTTATACAACAAAAAACTAGAATAACGATATTAACAATAACTATATTCAATCTAAGTTAATATATGATTAATGACATTACCGACAAATTTTAAAATGACATAAACACGACAAAAGTAATAGTTTTAAATGTTGACAATTGAAAAAGTCAAGAGCGATCGATTACCCTAATTAAAATATAAACTAAAGGCTAGTTTGTTTTGTCGAATTAATAGTTTGGCCAGACTATTATTCCGGTATATAGTCCAATACTGTGTTTGTTAAGTCTCCGGACGGACTATTAGTCCGCCAAATAGAAAATAATTAGTGAGAGGAGAGGTGTAGGATTAAAAGTGAATTGGATTAGGGAGTGAATTTAAAAATTTTAAAAATATTAAGAAATATTAAATATTATAATAAATAATATAAAATTTAACAATAACATAAAATTTAATTTATTAATTTATTTAAGTTAATTTAAAAATAAATTAATTTAATACAATGGTAAATTATTATTTAATCCGTTATTTAATCATACTCAATTCAAATACAAAAAAATTAATTTCACTTTATTACCAATCTCACCTCACTACTAATTTAATTTAATCCAGCTCGATTTATCAAACAAGCCATAATGGTATTAATCGTCATGTCATAAACATATAATATAAAAAAATATATTATTATCTAAAATTTTGGCGAATAAACTAAAATAACATTACACAAACTATGTTATGCTCCTATCATGAATTGCATGTACCTTCATGAAGGAGAGTATTGCTCATTATTATTTATTATTCTATTCCTAAGTGATCAGTTACCAACTTAAAATAAAGAAATCATGAATTTTAAAAATTATACATCCTTTTGTATTAACATTTTAAAATTTTAAAATATAATAATTTTAAGATTCTTGTGTATTAAAATCATTATATAATTTAATAATTTTTAATGTATTTGACAGAAAGACATAATTTTTAAAAGAGAATCCTGTAACAACTTAACATGGCTTTATTCGAGCTAAATTTTGTATTTTTTTGCTCTCTTTTTGTCCCTTTTTTGAATATTTTTGTCCCTTTTTTGAATATTTTTGTCACTTTTTTGTTAAGATTTTTTAAGAATTAAAAAAATAAAAAAAATTGATAAAAAAATAATAAAACCTTGCACACAACCAAAACAAACAAATAAGCAATCTAACTTATTTGCTTATTTTTATTTTTTAAACAATTTTTATATTTTGACTAATTTCTTTTATTTATTTTAACTTGTATAAAAAAATTACAAAATATAATAATTTGATAAAATAATATTTTTTTATTAAAATAAATAAATAAATAAATAAATAATTATGAAAGTTTGAACATAGACAGAGATGGACAAGATGGGAGGGAAGAAGAAGTTGTAGAGAGAGAGAGAGAGAGAGAGAGAGAACTGCGAGCTAGAACCGACCCATTTACCAAATCTACCTAGAGAGAGAAAGAAGAGATAGAGAGAGAGAAGAGAGGGCCAAAGAAGATTGAAGTGAAGTAGCCACAACGACGATGCTCTCGCTGGCTCACCTTACAATTGGCTCTCTTGGGGATTGTCTGTTTGGAAGTGTAATTATGGTTCCAATCCCTCTTTGGAATCTCGCAACGTTCAGATTACAGCACTCCACCACTATATCTTCCCTACCGCCCTCACTTTCCCCTTCACAAAACCCTCTCTCTCTCTCTCTCTCCTTTGCTCACTTGGTTCTTGCCCCCAGGGCAAGAGAGAGATAGAGAGAAAGCTATTGAGGGTCACAGTTCTTCTGTGACACTCTCTGGTTCTTATTCACTTTGATTCAATTGCTTCCGGTATAAACTCTCTTACCCATGTGTTAATTGAATTCTGTGACACTCTCTGGTTAATAAGCGAGAGTTCGTTCCTTTTTTCTTTTTTAAGTGATCTCTCGTTTTCAATCATTTTCTTTTAATCTGAATGCGTTGTATACGAGATAATTGGTTCATTTGGTTGATGGTCCGGTGTTTATACTTGATCTCACCAGTGATGAGGACTCGATTGTTGGTTGGTTCTCAACCCATTCGTTTTAAGCTGCCTTTCTCGCATGCATATCAGTGGTTCACAACTCGTATTCCTCATTATTTCTTCATGGGGTTTTGTTTGTGTTTTTGAATTTTTTTTGATTTTTTTTTTGATTTTTGGTGAATTGAGTGGTTCGATTTCAATCAGTCGTTTTACATTCTTCCCTTTTCGTTTCGGTTTTTTATGTTTTTACTGTGTAATTGTTGGACTTGTGTGTGACAGAAAGTTTGTATCTAGCAGCAATGCTGATGGGCATGAGTTGATTATATCATGAATTGTTGATTTTTTTTCTTTCTTCTTTTTGTCATTGATAAAGAATCAACTTTGCTGTATGGGATTTTTCTTTTAGCATTTTACTCACTGGCCAAATGTTATCCGTGAGCAATTGGGCATAATTATATTCAAAATCTTTAAAATTAAGCATCCCGTTCCCCCTGTTACCCTGTTGAATTCACTGCATACTTGTGACATGAATTCCCCCCCCCCCCAATTTTCTTTCATTACATTTAATTTCTTTCATGGATTTGTCAGTCTACAAGTTTGCTGGATGAGAATCACACTCTCACACACACATGATTAATGGGGGAACTGAAAAAAATAAAATGTATGTGTAAACTTGTTTTGATGTCTTAGCATGATGTTTAGGTGATCTTTTTTATCTTTCACATTTCAAAGATATATGGCCATTCAATGCCCCTTCCCTATCAAATATACTAATGTTTAAGTTAGTCAAAGCATTCTACTATGTTGTTTGTTTAGGGTTTGATACCAACGTTCTGGCAATACCTTTTTCTTTGGTTTTCATTAATTTTTAAAGCTTTCTATTACATCATGTCCTGTATCAATTAAAATAAAGGATCCATGTGTATATAAGTCACTTGGGCACCCTTCTTTTATTGACAGATTTTCAGGGGTGAGTTCTACCCAAAGGTTTAGGGATTTTCCATGTGTATATAAGTGACTTGGGCACCCTTTTCTTGTAGACTGGTTTTCTTCAAGCTTTCTGTTATGTTTCTGTCCCATACCTTTTTGTGTATATACGAGCACTCTTCTCTTGTAAACTGGTTTTCGAGGTGAGTTCTACTCCGAGGTTCGTAACATTTGGCATTAGAACAACCACCATGCCAAGTATGAGATTGGACTCAACCTATTCGAGTATGGAATCGAATGGGTGGTTGCTTCGTAGTCCAAGTCACAGACGGATTAAGACAACCTGCTAAGTTGTCTAATACTGATAGATGAGTGAAGTTATAAAAAATAATGTGTTAGTATCGGGTCAGTGCTGATGGAGTGTGGCCGTTAAGATGTCAGCTGCAGAGTGTGGTGGTATGTTATAATCAAGTCCTACATCAATTAAAATGAGGGACTTTCTACGTGTATATAAACCATTTGGGCACCTTCCCCTCATAAGTCGGTTTTTAGAAATGAGTTCTATCAAAGGGTTTGTAACACTTTCTTATATTTTTTGCTGAGAAGTTCAATGATATGTGCATTGATGTCTTTTGTGGCTCTTTTTCGATCTTTATGTTATAATTTGGAAATTTGGATGCATAGCCTTAGACTAAGAAGCACAAACACTTTTACGAAAGTGGCGCGTTGTGTTAGACATTTATGTCGGACACGACATTCTTTGGACACTTTTCTGACACTCTTAAAGTTGTATGCGACACTTTTTAAATGTGTCTTAATTAAAAAATTAAACTTTCAATGTTATACATTTTTCCAACTTTTGCCAGACACTTCAATAATATTTTTTGAACTTTCTAAACACGTCATATGTGATAAATTTTTTCATAGCAACAATATTTTCTATTCTTCAAAATAAAAATTATGTATACTAAATATATTTTAGAATATTTATAAGAAAAAACATAAGAATTTTTAATTTACTACTGATATGTCGGATATTTTCAATTACCACTAAATCAATTATTTATATATTTGACATATAAAAATAAAAATATTTAGTATGTCCTAGACATGTCATGTTATGGATTTTTTGAAAATCAACGCGTTGGTGTGTTTGTGTCATGTCCACGTCCATGCTACTTGGGCCGTAGATCTTTAAGACTTTAACCTAATGTGGGTCTCCCTCTCCCTCTCCCTCTCTCTCTATCTCTATGGTTAGTCTTCGATGCCAAACTCTTTTGAAACCTTTTTTTTTCTTTTTCTCTGTTTATTGTGTGGAGCTGGGATTGAGGGGAGCTACTGAATGTTAAATTCTTTTTTGAAGCTATACTATTTCTTCGTTTGCTTTATTTTTACTTTTTTAAGCGGCATCTTAATTTTCTATCTTTGCTCAATCAAATTTATGGATAACTCATTTTCAGGTTGATAAACTAAAATTCACATTTGTTCAACCATATATCTATCAATTAGTGGCTTTCTATGTACTTATGCATAATAACTGCTATCTAAATTAGTAAATTATGAAAATAAGTGCTGGGTATTCTTTTCAATTAAAGCGACATTGATGATTTATATACTTTCTAAGGTCAGTTATCCCTTTTAAATTTATTTCTTCTATGCTTAGACTTTGGATCTTGACAACATTGAGCAATCCTGCTTAAAATTGCTTCTTTTCATGCACCTGCCCTCGTAAAGATCCATGTAGCCCTATATTTATCTAGTTTATGAAGCCTTTCCCTTATTTTTGTTATGATTGTATTCTTTTAGGTTTTATGCTGTCATTTTACCTATTTAATCAAATGTTTCTTGAATGCTGCAATTCTTAAGTTTGTAATAAGTATAATGGGTGCTTAACCATGCATGTGTCAACAGCTGCACAGTTTGGATTTGTGGCGCACTGTATTTTTGCAAGAATGACGGTTTAGTGGTATATTTTTTTTCTCTGGTAGCTGGTGACTTGGGGATGTAGCGAGACTGGCATAGCCATTGGCCACTGTATGATGTTTCCTTTTAAAACTTCTATTCGTTTCTTCAATCTTTTTGTCTCTAGCTTTTTTTAAGTTCATTCCATTAAGCTTTAACTTTATAAGTTAGGCTTGTATGCGTTCATGGGCTCGGTCTAGATTTTTAGTAATAGTAAGTACCTCCTTCATGATCAGCGTAACGTTGCATGCAGTTTCAATATTGAGCATTTATTATTCATTGCATGGTTCTTATGTTTTAACCAAAAAGGAAGTTCCTCTTAGAGATAGTGACGTGTGCATGCATTGATGTTCTAGCAGTCATGTATTTGCGCAGTGATTCCTAGTAGATATTTGAAAATATTTGGAGAGCCTGAAGCTTATAGTTGTTTAATGCTTTTGACTGTCATGGGCTCATAGGTTTTTCATGTCCGATATTGCTTTACTTTTGATATCTTGGATAACTTTTGTTTTCGTCTATTTTTCCTTTCACTTCTTATGCAGCTGTTTAAAATCAATTTTACGACTATGAGAACATCCAATTTTGAGATGTGTGGATAGAAGATGCTTACATATTCTTAATTAATGCAAACTAGACATTACCACTGGTGGTCAAGACTTTCTAATTACATAGTTGCTGCTCGTGTAGCTATATATTTATATATGCTAATGTGCTGTTTATGGTTAATTACTTTGGCTTTCCTTTCTTTTTTTGTTTCTTTGGGCTATGTTGTATGGACTTAGGGGTTGTTGGCATGGGAAATGTGTCGCATTCATTTAATTCCAAAGACTAAGAAGACTGGCACACTGCTAAGAAGCAATTGACAAAACCCACTTGTGATTTTGGGGCAGCTTTTCCCGTGCATGCGATGGCATGTATCTTGTGGCCTGTATGTTTGGCCTTCCTTTTCCACGGCTGCTTCTTTTCCATTAAAACTTTTTTATTTAAATTTTAGGGATTTTCTTTTTCGGTTTTCATCCTAACACTGTGTTGATTGACAAAAACTCACTAGCAGGTTTGTAGATTGGATTGCCCATGTGAGGGTGAAATCACATTCTTGTGGTCACTATTTTTATTTTGTGTTCCACTGTTTTTTTCCCCTTCTTATTTTGGGTTTTATACTCCTTCCAATATAACTTTGACAAGTTCTCTCCACTATAGGTTGAGTGAGAGAACTCACAATTGAACTTCAGACTCGATCGTTGATTTAAGTCTCTTTTTTTCTTTTCTTTCTTGAGGGGCCGGGGGGTGGGAGCTGCTTAGGCCATGGAATATAGATGCATGGCTGTTAGTGGAAGGAGTTGGGCAGAAATCGTTGATCCTACAAATAATCCTTGTAAATCCTTTTCTTTAAAATTACATATCGTTATCAAATTCAAAAACCATTACTTTGAGAGAGCAGATCAAACCCACTTTGGGAACTAAAAGACATGGAAAGGGAAGCGCGCTTGAGGCAATATGAGAAGGGATTGAGCAGGGATGGACACCACCTCTGCTTAGATGGTGTTTCTTTTTCTTCGTTATGCTCTTCAACTTAGGTTAAATTTGGCATACAGTTTATATTCTCCATTTGCCTTCACCTTAGTTTAAATTTTGCGTACAGTTTATATTCTCCATTTACTGAGAGATTTTAACTCAAATCTGTTAAAGGTTTTTCCTTTTGATTTGATTAGCAATTAAGTGTATTATTCGTATTGTTTATTTAATTGTCTCTCTCTCTCTTGTTGTTCCTT
>JAOTRH010185004.1:0-11849 GCA_034768845.1 Heliamphora exappendiculata | reverse complement strand
CCCCGTGCCTCTCAAGACATTCCATCCATACCCATTGATCTTGATTCTCCTCCTGCACATCATGACTCTCATGGACCTTTTGACACCCCGGGTCCATCTCATTCTGTCCCTCCTCCTCCTCCTGTTTTGACTCTGTTCCATCTGTTCCTCTTGCATCCACATCATCATTCATTCCAGTTCAAGTCGACAACGCTGCAGTTCTCTCTGCAATCAACTCTTTGTGTGAAAAAGTCACTCTTTTTTAAGCCAAAGTCGATTCGGACTTCTTTGATTTGCATCATACTGTCTCCTCTCTTTCTAAAAAAGTCAAGGCTGTTGAAAAATTAAATCGTTTCTTGAAGAAAGAAATTGAACGCGCAACGGATGCCGAACGATCATTATGTCGTACAATGGACGATAGCATCGTCTCTATTGTCAATGCGAATAATGCCATCCTACAGCAAGTTCGCAAGGAATACGATCAAGGTATCGTCACCGCCATCCATGCAAATGCTCAGAAGGTGGAAGATCACCTCCAATGGATCAAGGAAGCCTGGGCTAAGCAGTTCAAGCCCAAAGAAACCAAAGAAGAAAAGGCTGCACGCCTTAAAAGAGAAGCAGACCTGGCAATGGCAGCTCGCTGGGAAGCCCTAGCAGCAGGTGAAGCCAAAGACGAACGATCACGCGCCGCCAAAGAACGTGCCTCCGCAAGTAAAGACAAAGCCAATGCCAAGAAAGAATTCAAGCACTTCATGGGCAACCCCTAATTTTTTTGATAATTATAAAAGGGGAGAAGAAAATGAGAGAAAATAAAAAAGTGAATGGGAGAGAAGAGATATGTTAAAATTTGTTGCAAACATCTTTTTTAAGTTTTTTAATAAAAGGGCAAGAGATGTAAAAAAAAAATTGGCTGAATGTTATGAATGCCTGAACAATTTTCTTGTCTTGAATGAATGATGAATGAATTGTTCTTATGTCCATATATATCTGTAATTACATCTAATTCATTTGCCTATGATTATGTGATTGGATGAATTTTCATACACATTCACTATTTTGCACAAATTAGAATAAATTCTGAATGCCTCTTGATCTCTTGAGCAAATTATGTCAAAAATTACGTGTTTTCACTCTAATGTATGCCTAGCTGATATAATTGCTTTGAATATTTAAGACATATTGATAAGGGAAGAACCCTTATTAAAAAATATTTTAAAAAATTTTCTAAAAAATGGTAATATTGTTGTAATCATAAAAAAAAAGGGAGATTGTTAGCCCAATGACTTTTTAATTTGATTTTGATAATTTTGATAATTTATTTTCTAAAAATAAATGGTTTTAAATTGATAATATTTTATATTTTTAAGATGAAAGTGTTAACACATTTTGAACAATTAAAGTTGACACGTTAGCAAAAAAAAGAAATGACTTTTATCTCAAAATAATCAAACACTTAAAAATTCTTTAAATAGAATTTTTTGTGTTGATCTTAATTGAAAATTAAGCCAAACACTTTCAACGCAAAGTATACTTGAAACTTATCAAGTGTGTCAACACTAATTGATCAAATGCTTTGACACCCTGACTGTGTTTCAAGTTGATCTTCAGGTACCAAAAAGTTAGTGTCAACACAAACTAATTTTGTGTCAACACAAAAAGTGCCGAAGTGCCCATGACTCATTTTGAGTCGACACAAATCAATTTTGTGTCGACACAGAAGTGATCCTCACTTTTGGTTTCTAGAAGGTTGGGTCGACACAAAACAACCGAGACCTCTTGCAGATTTTTTGTGTCGACCCCACGACAAATCGTGTCGACCCAAAAATCCCAAAGCTTACCTGTAGAATTTTGGTGTCGACTCTAAGAAGATTTGTGTCGACACAAAACTACCGAAGCTAACTGTAGAATTTGGGTGTCGACCCCAAAGCACATTTGTGTTGACACAAAAGTACCGAGGTTTCCTGCAGAGATTTAGTGTCGACACCAGACACAAGTTGAGTCGACACCAAATGATTCCTCCGGATGCTGAAGTTTCAAACGAGTCGACACCAGATTCATTTGTGTCGACCCTAGAACTTTGGAAGGTAAAGTGCAGAATTTGTGTCGACCCCTCAGAACATTCGTGTCGACCCAACTACTTGAAGAACCCTGCCCTAGACAATTTGTGTCGACACCAAAGCTATTTGTGTTGACCATAAAGACAGAAATTCAAAATACGGCAGATCTCAATGTTTGATTTTTTAGCATTTATTGCCCCCACCTACCTCCAACGGTCAAGACCTCACAAGAACTTATATAAGGAGTTACTTCTCAGCATTTAAAAAAGAAGGAGACTTGGATTTACTGTTCTATTACTCAAATCCATCTCAGAAATCATCAAGCTCATATTTATTATTGTAACTCCTGTTCTTGCTTCTTATCTCTTTTTACCCTTTCATTTATTATAAATTAATCTTGTAAAGAGAGTGAGCGTTCTTCATTCATTATATCTCATTTATTGTAATCAATGGTGAGTCACCCTGTTAGCCGTTGAGTGAGTGAGTAAAACTCAACAAAGAAGAGTTCAAGAGAGATTAGAAGAAAATATGAGCTTGTTTTTATAGGATTTTCTTGAAGCTGTAACAGGCTTGTGAATGTACCCGTAAATATTCAGATAGCTCAAGTGGAATCTTGAAACTTGTAAAGGCTTTGAATACGCCCGAAAGTATTCTGAATAGTGGAAATACTCAAGAGAGATCTTGAGGAGTGGATGTAGGTTATGATAAAACTGAACCACTATAAATTCCTGGTGTCTCGTTTTATTTCTCTATCCCTCATCTTTTAATATTTGCATTGGTTATATATTTGCATATTTTACTTTATTGCAATATTAAAAAAAATTTGAAAAAGATTTTTAAATTACTATTGCCTTTTTTAAAGACCCAATTCACCCCTTTTCTTGAGTTGCCTAAATCTAATAATTTTTTATTTTTTCAATTCGCACACCATTAAAATAAGCTTAAAAATTGAATCCTAAGAAAGAAAAGAGGGCAAACAAGCTTTAAACAGAATCCATCTTATACATAATAAATTTCAAAATTAATAAACAAATATCCAGTCTAATATACATGCATCATCACGCCTTCATATACGATCTCAGTGTTCTGTACGAACATTCACTGTAAAATTCTCCGATCAAGTCTAAGCAACTAGAGAGATGGCTAGTAAACCGGCGAAGATTGTTTCGAGTGCGAATCTATTCGAAAAAGCGGTGCAGATCCCAAGAACAATCGAATTATGAAGTACGGGTGCAGAATAATCGATGAACATGATGGGAATGATGATAATGACGATGAAAAAGACGATGAAGGAGCGATAGTATTTTTGTCTCAAAATGATCTTGCACGTTAAAATTTTTAAAACTTTTATGCCGATAATTTTACTCGTTAAAAAATTTTATACTGAATAAAAAATAGTAAACAACATGTAAATTAAACTGTTTACTAATTTTTCAAAAAAAAAACAAATTAGCATAACTCTCTCTCTCTCTCTCTCTCTTAACCTTCACCTTCACCTCTTATTCATCAATCCTCCATCTCTAGAAACATAAATAAATAAATAAATAAATATATATATATATATATATATATATATATAACACCATCTCTCTCTCTCTCTCTTTATCTCTCTACCCACCCAGATAAACATGACTCTTGAAGACTCCATAAGATCTCTCTCTCTGGACTGTCTCAACCTACTCATCAACGGCCAGGCTTTCAGCGATGTAACTTTCAGCGTGGAGGGTCGTCTCGTCCACGCCCACCGGTGCATCTTAGCAGCCAGGAGCCTCTTCTTCAGGAAGTTCTTCTGCGGGCCCGACGCGCCGGTTGGTCATCCTGATCCGTCCGGGTTTCGGCTGGGTTTGGCCGGCGCGTCTGCCCCGTCGAGGGGTTCTAATCCGCCGGCGATAGTGCCAGTGAATTCGGTGGGCTACGAGGTGTTCTTGTTGATGCTCCAGTTCTTGTACAGTGGGCAGGTCTCGATCGTGCCTCAGAAGCATGAGCCCAGGCCTAATTGTGGTGAGAGAGGGTGTTGGCACACTCACTGCTCCTCCGCCGTTGATCTTGCCCTTGACACCCTCGCCGCCGCTAGATCCTTTGGCGTTGAACAGCTCGCATTGCTCTCTCAGGTTAATTTTGCTTGTTTTGCTGACCTAATTTTCTCATTTTTCTTGTGTACTATTTCCCCCCTCCCCTCTCCTTCTCTAATTGTGGCATGGGAAATGTATTCGCATTGGTAAAACAGCTATGCATCTGCTAATATCAGATAGTATCAGTTAATTTAATATATAACAATATTAGAGACTTAAAATTTTGATACGTATATCATGAAAGTAATTAATACACAAGAAACTTATGAAGCTAGGTTTTGATTTTATAAGGACGAAATACTTTTTACGAGAATTTTTGGGTCTATTTATGTCTCATTATACACGTAAATTGATTAAAAACCAAAAATCATAAAAATTATAAATTCTTTTTATTTTACAAAGATAAAATGTGTGACTAATGCTAACAGCTCGTCACGGAAGAAATGAAAATTTTGTCCAGTGACCTCAAGAAATTAAGGAAGACTGAACCATATAACTTCAATTTCTTGTCTAGGTTTTGGTTACGTGGACATGCTGGGATTGGTTTTTGATAAGTGGGATGAGATTTTTTCCAGGTGGGTAATGGGTTGACTGGATTTCTCTAACTAGACTTCTCTTTTCTTGTCTATCCTTTGATCCAACTATTGCTTCAATTCAACTAAGTAGTTTTTGGCCTAATGGTATAAATATAAGTCTCTCAAATAAAAAGTTGAAAGTTAAAACTCTGTTAAGTACAAAGTACGAAAGTATGAAAGTGGGAGTGTACATATTTATCAACAAATATACATATTGCTTCAATTCTTTCCATCATTAACTTCTAGTTTTTTACAGCTTATTGAAACGAGATTCTTTTCTTTCTTACACATTTTCTTCCTCTTTTTTCAATTTCTTGGATAGAATGTTGTTGCATGTGGTACATCTAATCTTAGACTTTTTTTTTCTTTTTGGGGATTTCATGTACCGTTTGGATTTTTTTTCCTTTCTGGGTTTCTTTATCACTCACTATGTTCTACTTCCAAAACTTCCTAAATTTGTATCTTGATTTCCAGTCTTGTCTTCCACAGTATAGGCATCCAAATCTTTCCCAAACAATGTTTTCTTCATTTTTGTCTACAACTTTAGATTGGAAAGGAAGAACAAACTCTGACAAAATGACTGTTTCTAATCACAATTTCTCACAAACACAACATCATCACTAAGGCAACAATGAAGATCTCATCCATTTTGCTTGGATTTTGTTTTCTCTTCATGGTTTTAAATTGCGGTACAAGGAAAAATAAAGGTTCCTAGTCAGGTTCCTAGTCGTGTAACTATTCCGGTGCAATAGTATCCGAAGTATCGATTTTTTTAAATAATTAGCAAAGTCAAAAAACTTAATGATACATTTGTTTTAATTTCCTTAATATTAGTTATACTCACACAATAATTAATATTGTCTATACAATATTATAAATCGAGAACCCAATTTGATGTTCTCCAAATGAAGTTTTATATTATTGTTTGACAAAATTGTCCTACTATACTTTAATTTTTTTTTGATGACAGGGTGGTTAGGAATTGCTGAAGTAAGTAAGCTATAGTTTGTAGGTTATTATAGAAGTTGTGAATATTTGGTAAAAGATTATAACTTGTAACTAAAATTTTTAAAAAAAATTAAATAGTTATAGTTTTTAGGTTGTTATAGAAGTCATGAATATTTGATAAAAGATTATAACTTGTAACTGAAATTAAAAAAAATAGTTAAAACTTATAACAGAAGTTATGAGTGTTTAAAAAAATTATAATTTATATCTAAATTAGTAACAGGAAGTTAAAAGTTAAGTCAAGAAGCATGGCCAAACACCCCAACTAGTTTATTAATTCTCCATTTGTTAAGTTGATAAACAAAAGGAATTAACATTAACCCTAGTAACCTAATTCATCAATAACTTCTCACATAAAATTCTAAATATTTTATTTTACCTTTTTAAGTTATACCTTCTATTTTTCAAAATATCTTAAATATAAAATTATAATAAAATATATTGCATTGATATGCTTGCCACAAAACTAGTAACATCTAAAAGCATAATTTATTTTATTTCTAAAAGATCAGTTTTTAGAGTTAAATTAAGAATTTAAGATTGTCTTTTGGCTCAAACTTGTGTCATGGGTTGCAGAAGCAACTGGCAAGCTTGGTGGAGAAGGCTTCAATTGAGGATGTGATGAAGGTCTTGATGGCTTCAAGAAAGCATGAAATGAACCAACTCTGGACTACTTGTTCCAATTTGGTTGCAACCTCCGGTTTGCCGCCTGAAATCCTAGCAAAGCACCTTCCGATCGACGTCGTGGCGAAGATCGAAGAGCTCCGCCTCAGATTGTCGGTTGCTCGGCGGTCCCTCGTGCCGCACCACTACCACCACCACCACCACCACCACCACCACCACCTCGGCGCCGCTGCTGAACTCGAAGACCAGAAAATCCGGCGAATGAGACGGGCACTCGACTCCTCCGACGTCGAGCTTGTGAAGCTTATGGTGATGGGAGAAGGACTAAACCTAGACCAAGCATTAGCCCTACATTACGCCGTCGAGAATTGCAGCCGGGAAGTGGTGAAAGCCCTGCTAGAGTTCGGCACCGCCGATGTAAACCACGCGGTAGGACCGGCGGGGAAAACGCCGCTCCACGTCGCGGCGGAGATGGTGTCGCCGGACATGGTGGCGGTCCTCCTCGACCACCATGCCGACCCAACCGTCACGACGGTTGACGCCGCCACCCCGCTCGACGTGCTTCGAACCCTAACTTCTGATTTCCTCTTCAAAGGAGGGGCGCCGGAGCTAACCCATATCGAACCCAACAAGCTTAGGCTCTGTCTTGAACTGGTTCAGTCAGCGGTGCTGGTCATTTCACGGGAAGAAGGGAGTCCCGGGAACCCTTCATCTCCGGCGCCTTTTTACCCGCCATTAATGACCGATGATGATCATAACAGTAGCAGAAGCAGTGCAGGAAACATGACGGCGAATCTAACCCTCGATTCGAGGTTGGTTTATGATTATCTCTCGTCGGCTCACGCTGGTTGTAATAAGATGAATGAAGGAGATGAAAGTAGACACAATAACCAGAGGGAAACCATGAATCGCCATGGATTTCTGGGTAGTTTTGATCCCTCAGTGTACCATCACCCTCATGAGTATTAAGTATTAACTCAAATCTCTTCAACTCTCTTCAAGTCTCTTTAACTCTTTCTCTCATTCTCTCTCACTATATATCCGTGAAATCCTAAATCAAGTAGATTGTAGATTAAAATTGGAATATTAATCTCGTTACCATTTCTTTGTTCTCTCTCTACTGGTTTTTTTTTTCTTTCTTTCAGCTTTTTTTTTTCTTTGTTCTGGTATTAACTGCACAACTCCGAATATATTTTTATAATCTAGTTTGTTTGTTATGGAGAAATCACTAAGTTTGTTATTTTATAAAAATTAAAATTGATTCAATATTCATAATTATGTTAGATTAGGTGACCCTGACTTAAGCCAGTAAAGCTATAGAATTAGGCTCCGAATTTTAGACAAAAAAGTTAGGGCGCTAAAAATTTTAAACATTTATATAAGTTTATATATAAATTTTTGTATATAAATTAACAAATAAAGAACTTTTTAGGTATGAGTTCTTATGAGTATGTCTCTTTTCTAAGAAATAATCTTATAAAAAATTGAATTCTTTATATGTGAATGATAATTTGTGTAAAGATTATGATAATTAATTTTTTTGTGTAGTAATTTTGATATTTCATTTTTATGTGTGCTGAATAATGAAATCTGAATACATATTTTGATATTTATATTTGTAACTTGAAAAATATGTCGAATACATAAATATTGTTTTAATTGATAATTGTAATTTTTTATAAATTATTTGAGTTTATGTTATTGATAATTTTTTGAGTAGAAGATTATCTAGATTTTTAAAAAAAATTTAAAATTTATTTTTTGAGTTGCAGATATTGAGATTTTGAGATTTTTTGAATTGAAAATTATCTAGATAAAATCATGACTCATAGTAAAAAATATTTATCTGGATCTAAAAAATGAAAAAAAAATAAGCAAAGAGTAAACAAACTAATTTAATTTCAAATTTTTAAGGAATCCTATTTTAAAAGTTTGTTTTACACCTCTTAAAACTCATGGCCGCCCTGAATTAGATTTACTTACAAATAAGCAAATATCAAATATAATCATAAGAAAAAATAGTTATAAAATATTTTCAATCACATACTTACAAATATCGATTTCATTTTATTTATAAAAAATAAATCGACAAATTTTACATAATAAACGAATTCGATTATAAAAATATATCCAAAAGTTATATTTAATGAGAACACAATAGCGTGCTGGCCTTCAAAAGGCACCTCTAATTCTTAGATTTACTTATATTATGGCTCACATTATAAATAACTTTATTTGAAACTTTCATATCAAATTATGAGTAATTTGACACTTAGCGTTTCTATTCCTTTTTTTTTTTTTTTTTTTTTGTATATATAGGAGCTTCCAATGATCATCATACAAAAATACTACTTCCCATAAATAGAAGCTCAAACTTCAGTCAAATTTAAAATAAATATCCTAAATTCAACTGTATAAAATGTAAGTCACACTCTAATTTGGATAATTTATTTTGTAACTCTAGAGAAATTTCTAAATTTGTTTTATAGATTTGTAATATTACTGAGCATCATATGCAGTGCAAATTGTTCAATCCCCTTGAACAATTATTCTATCACTTTTGTCATACTTTAGTCAGCGTTGAGTGCATAAATTTAAATAAATTTATGCAACAAAGAGAAGAAAAAAATGCATATTATTCAACCACTTTTGTCATACTTTGGTCAGCGTTGAGTGCATAAATTTAAATAAATTTATGCAACAAAGAGAAGAAAAAAATGCATATTATTCAACCACTTTTGTCATACTTTGGTCAGCGTTTAGTGCATAAATTTACATAAATTTATGCAATGAACAATAATTACGCTTCTATTGGGAAAAAAAATATATATTATTCAACCACTTTTGTCATACTTTTGTCAGAGTTTTAGTGCATATATTTATTTGATCATTTTGAGAGAGTTCTTTCTTTTTCATTGGAATGAGACAGGAGGCTGGAATCCAAGTCTCTGGCACTGAAAAAAAAACAAAAAATGGGTGCAAAGATGATACTACTTGACATGTTAATTAAGTGATACTTAACAACTAATCAAAGAATTAATATTATATCTTTATTATTACGTAAAATACCAAAACGTACGAAAATAGTTGGACTCATTTCATCACTCAATTTCATGTGTTTTTTTGGCTACAAAAAGAGACCGTGCCGGTATGATTATTGGTAGTTATACAATCATGTGGGACTTTTGTATTTAGTAGTAGGTCCTATACGATCGTGTTGAACAATAGTTTTAATTTGTATTTAGTAGTGGGTCCCACACGAGTTTTAATTTTTTTCGTGTTGTTAAATAGTTAAATAATGAAAATAAATAACCACTTTCTGAGAGTGAAATTTTTTTACTCAATTACATTCTAAAAAAAGACCACTTACATACAAAAATTGTTCCTGGCACAAGATGATGATGGAGAGGAAGGAGGTCAATCTTTTCAATCCTCTCTGCCTGTCACAACTTTTGTATTTAATGGGATATCTTTGTTCTGGATTATTTGTTGTGACCATTTGTTTTCTCCGCCTCCACCTTTTTATTATTATTGTGAATAATAATAAAAAGTAATCAAAATATTGTTGTGAATAATAATAATAATAAAAAGTATACACATATTTTAAAAAATATACTAATTATGTACATAATGTGTATTAAAGTTCAAGAGATAATGACATATTGGCTTTATTGTTATTTTTGTTGGATTTTTAATTATTCAATAAAAATATTAATTCTAAGAATTATCTTGTTGAGATGAACGAAATATGTAAAAAAAAATTTATCAAAAAAATAAAAATAAGCTAATGAGTTTTTACTTATTTTTATTTGTAATAAAATTTTTTTCATATCTTTGGTTAAAAGATTTTATTTTTTTAATCTGTCTAGCTCAGACATTTCACAAAAAAATAATAACATTTGACCAAAAATATAAAATATAAAAATAAGAAAAGCTTTATTTTTTAGTGTTCCAAAAATTATAAATCATACGATTTTCAAAACACACTAGAATACAAATCTGTATATTTATATAAAATTAGAGTCAAAATATTATTTTTTATTTTTATTTTTGTTTTATGCTGGTGGGGTTTATCTAGTCTCTTCGGTGATTTGTTTGGACATGGGTGTTATTCTAACGAGAGAGATGTGCTTGCCTTTTTTCTTTCTTTTTGTTTATTTTCTTGAGATTCTTTGGACACGTGAGAAATTTAATTCGCTTTAACTGCCTGTGTTATTTTAAGAAATTTCACCTGAAAGTACAAAAGAATAGGTTTTAATTTCATCAACAAAAATTTTAACACGTAAAATTTAATTATGTAATTTTTTTCGAATAATGTAAACAGATAAATTTTAACAGATAAGTATATATGCAAACAGATAAATTTATTTATTATACATAACACAGATAATGTAAATAAATAAATTTATATGTCTGCTTATTTATACATAACAGATAAATTTATCTATTTACATATCAATATAGATAATGCAAACAAATAAATTTATCTATATTTTTTATATTTATTTTAAAAATATACAGATAAATTTATCTGTTTTAAGGTATTTTTGTTCTAAAAGGACATTGTGCGTTAAAATTTTTAACAGAATGAACCTTACTCGTTAAAATTTTTTATACTTAATAAAAAATAATAAACGACTTATAAATTGAACTGTTCACTAAATTTTTGTTATTTTAATGGACATCATTTGGCACCAAACAAATTGATTTCAAGATTTGGTATTGACGCAACATTTGAGTGTGATCTCGAGTCAATTTAGACGACATTTGTTAAAAATTATTATTGGATTTTTAAATTATAATTTAATCAGTAATAAGTTTAGAAATTTTAAATAAATGTGTTTATAATTTTTTACTAATAACTTTGACTCTAATTAATAAATACAAATTCTGCTACCTAATATATAATCAGATGTGATATCTGCTACGCCAAACACCATTTTAATATGTCAGTGTCATCAATTTATTGATTTTTTTTATATATGTAACTACAACAGAATTGACAATTAAAATTAACAAAAAATATTTACTATTTGTCACTAAAATTTTAAATAATAATAATATTAAAGTTGTACACTAAAAATTATATTTTAAATTTTTGATATATGATTTTGTTTTAATAAAATCTATTTTTTCATTTTAATGAGAATATATATAAGCAATGTATACGTTTCATTATTTATTTAATATTGTATATAGAAATTTTTTATTCTACATAGTAGTTGATCTGATATGGAGAATTTGACTTACACATGAAAGACCAGATTATCAGTTCTTACAGAATATAAATTTTTAGTTCAAAGACTTAAATAGGATTGGACACACCATCGGTAGTGCTGTAGCACAGTAATTTAGTAGATTTGTCTTGATTACAAATAACAGAATAATTTTAACTATAGTTTCAACTCATTGTATTAGTACATGTTAGCCCAAGAGCTTCTTTAATTGATTTTGATAATTTTCATATTTCATTTTCTATAAATAAATGTCTTTAATTGGATAATATTTCTTATTTCCAAAATGAAAGTGCTAAC
>JAOTRH010184993.1:0-11849 GCA_034768845.1 Heliamphora exappendiculata | reverse complement strand
CCCCCACCCGCTTCGGGTATGTTACCTTTCTCCCGCCCATGTGCCATGCAGGGGCCTGAAACCAGCGGGTAACTTGAATCCTCTATTCAATTCATTTGCATGCTTTTAACATAATAATTATAATTCCCTTCTAAAATTATAAGTTGTTTATATGTGCTTTTTCTATTTTTAAAATTTTGAAATGTTTAACGAATTGCTTGTATTTTATATAATTCTACTTTATAATATATGTAATTTTTATTTTCATTTTTTTATGTATAGATGAATGTGTTGAGTAGGTTAGTATTGGGGCTCTTGTCCCCATTCCCGCCCTCGAAGCTTCATCGAATCGCGTAAACCCCTCATGAATGGAATCGGTTGGATTGGATCATGCTTTTGTTGGTCAGTTTTAAATTGCCATTCCTATTCACAGGCTCTCATCGTACCCAATCCTGAATTCAACTAGCTATTCCAAACTTATAAGATTAGGTTTCAACATTACCAAGTTTCAAAATTGTGGTTTGGGTGTAGGTACTCGAAGTGATAGAGTCTAGGAAGATGGAGTGCACTACAATGGTCGGAGTCTAGGATGTTACAGCTTCCTCTATAGGCTCCACTGAGATCTTGGGGTCTGTATCACTAGAGCTGCAAAGATGGTAGGTATGATCTGTGGGGAAACATATCATGCAAGTGATAGGGTATGAAACGAGCTCTAAGATGTCAGGTCACTTGGTCAATATCACTCTCTTTCTATGAGTTATGAGTGGTCAAGGTGAAGCCGCCTTTGGGGAGGAAAACCATGTTGACAAACCCTTTACTCTAGTCTCAAAACACATGCCTCCTCTGGTCCTAGGCGAAAGTACTTAGGCCTTGTTTCCAGTCTAGGATGCTATGTTGGCGTTGGAGGTGTAAAGAATGCCTCTGAGGAAAGCATGGTGCTTCAAATCTTTTCTCAAGTGGCAACGAGGAGCTAGAGTAGAGCCAAGATGGCCACTTGCTCATAAAAGGCAAGGAGCTTGGATATGTGGACCCTCCTGATATGTCACATGGCGGAGAGATAACCAGGTACCCATCCACAATTCAAGTTTTCATTAAGACATGCTTTATAAGATCCTTTTTATAAAAAAAACTCCATGTTTAAGGCTTTTTTTATGACACCTTGAAAGAGTAAAGTAAGTATGTATACACTTTTTATGAGAGACAAGAATGTAGAGAATAGAAATCATGCTAGAAGGTAGTCACAAGGTACCTTTTTAAAGTATGTATTTAATTGAATACATGTATCAAATACATGAGATAAGTAGTATTCTTGAAGCATGACAACATGGGGAAAAAACATGGATATAAGACGATGACATGTTTATATCCATCAAATAAAGAAAGCACTAAGATCAAGCAAACTACTTGCATACATGCTACACTACATACAAGCTAACATATTTACTTACGTTGGTAAGAAACCTAACTCTTTAAGCTTCCAATCTTGAATTAAGAGAAGTAACCAACCTAGAATGAGGAGAGCTTCCAAGCACCACCAACCAAGCTTCAAAGGGGGGTCTTCAAGGGAGGAAAGTGTTTATGTGCCTCCAACACTTAGCCAAAGATGCTAGAAAGTGAAGGAACCAACAGAGAAAGAAGGAGAACTCAAGACTAGAGAACATACTTAGAAGAGGCGATGCAAAATGAAGTTTTCAAAACCTTTAATGTTGGTCGGCCATATAAAGAAGAAATGGGAGCTTTAGGGCTCTCAAATGTTGACAATTCACCTTCTTAGATCAACATTTGTTATCCAAATTTGATCAAGTCTAGGAAGAAAGAAGATGAGAGAAACGCCAATAGTAAGGGCATGTGTCATCATAAAAGACGGGAACACCGACGAGTCTAGGATCAAAGAAGAAAATGGTTAGAGATATCTCTTAGAACAAACGAGGCAAAAGTCTTCAAATTGAAATGTGATATATACACATGTCTCGACCTCTGTCTCTTGAATGGATGCCCCTCTGACTAAGTACTCATAGCCGCTGACTGTGATCTGCTCTCTCTAATCCTCTGGTTATTAGCCAACGTATTTTCCACTACAATTGCCACCTCCACCAACTCAGAAAAAACCCTAATTCTCAATGTCGCTACTCTTTCTCTGATAACAGGTTGTAATCCTCTCTCAAATTGCTTTGCCTTCAATGCATCCATTGGTACTATATCTTGAGCAAATTTCGATAAACTGGTAAATTTTGCTTCATATTGAATGACTGTCATCGTCTCCTGTATCAATGATAGGAACTCTTCTCTAAAAATGTCTCTAGATGACTCAGGAAAATACTTATCTAAAAATATTGTTGTAAACGCGACCCGCGTGCCCTCAACCGTAGTCCTCGCAAATTTCCACCACTCGTTTGCGTCACCCTGGGGTTGGAAAGTCGTGAAACTAACTCTTAAATTGTCTTTCATTATTTGCAAAGTATCCAAGATCCTCGTAATCACTTCTAGACACTCCGTTGCTATTTTCGGGTCGGGTTCTCCCATAGAAGTTAGAGGATTCAACCTCTGAAATTCCCTCATCATTGAGGCCGCCCTTAGTTCAGGTTTCTCACTCCCCCCTGTACGGTCTCAGCTACAACCCACATCGTGTTCAACATCGGTTGCATGATGTCTAATTCACCTGCTCGCTCCTGTGGGGCATTAGCATCCCCTCCTTCAGGAATCTACGCTTTAGCGCGCCCTCGGCTGCAACCATGGCCTAGGCTCCTTCCTTGTCGGGGTAGCATCACTATATAAGAAAAACGCAATCGTCAATACACAGTTCATAAATATACATACCATCCCCCTCCATATCTAAACAAACTTAATACATACGTAATTATTTTAATCATACTCAAAATTATCATACCAACACATGTCCACATACCGAGGAAGAGCCTTAGAAATGACACACCAATCCGGGTAACTAATTCGAATTTCTCATAGAAAGAGCGTCGGCCAAACGCTTTTTATTTCGAACCCCAGAGTAGTTGGCCAGACACCTAAGGGCAAGCTATGCCATCGCAAGACTCAACTTCCATGCTCACATAAACACATAGCATGAGCAACACAATTCATTCGCCGCAAACCCATGCAAGCACACAATTCATATTGTGTAGTGGTGCCTATAATCATCAAACATAGCACACACGAAGATCATCATCACCCATAGCTTATAAGTATTCGAACCTAGAGCTCTAATATCATTGTCGCGCCCTCGACTCCAAGGCACGTGAGCCCCATATGACAACACAATCCAATAGAATAAACAATGGAATCCAAAACCCATCTTATGATTAGAATCTCCTTTAAACAAAAACCCTCGAATTTAAGTTATTTCCAAAGATGTTAAGTTCCAAACTTTAAGATATATTCTAAGTATAAAACTTAAAAATTTCGGCAGAGTTTTTTCTGTTTTTCGAATAATTTCATTTTTCGTAATAAACTTATAAAGCGAACAATTCAATATACACAGGTTCTGCTTGAATCTCAACACCCAATCGCAATTAAAACTACTTACTAATTATTCATATCAATTTCAGTACAACTACATTAATTTCCAAGAGAATTAAACCATACAGTAAATTTTCCTTATATTCTCATAATAATTACATTCATCCCAAGAGAAATACACAATACATGGATTCTTTAAGTTAAACAAAAATAAATTTCCTTTAGTCAAAACATAATATAACAAAATAGCTTCTCCTTTGCCTTGGATTTATCTTCCGAACCTGCAAAACATTTAATTAAACACATGAGCCGAAGCTCGTAGGTTAGAGACTAAAAATGATGCAATGCATGGTATTGTGAGGGGCAGGTAGTGAATGTGAGAACACATCAAACAAACGAATTCTCACTTTACAACACTAACTCATACACACACTTAAGCTTATAACCAAGCTAATTTCCTTTCATGTAAATTTACATAAAAGTTAAATTCTTATTATTTCATCTCATAACCCGTGTCAACCACAGTGAATCACACACTCCATTTATCCCATTACGAGTGACTATAACCATTTAGGTTCAAAATTAGCCTTAGTTCGCAACAGGTTATCATATCTTAATTCTCACTTAATTAACATCCAATTTGTCCCAATCAAAATTTTTTTTTGTTGAATTCTTTAAATAAATCTGGAACCGTCACCACGACAATCACAATCGTGAAACCAAAGCTCAGATTTTCAGGGGCTAACCCGATGGGAACGGCACCCAACTTGCGCAAGTTTTCGGTCTTTCACCCCGGAGCTGTTCAAGCTCAACTTATTCACATCCTCAGCCATTTTCTTGTTCCCAAAGGAACACCCTAGGAGGCGATCCAATACCAAGCCATTTTCATCAATCCACCTTCCAACATTTAGTCAATTTCTATATTTCTTACATCATATGTTTCTAGTGATGTATCATACTTGTTCTTTTATGTCGTTATCGTAAATCTCAAACATCAACCCATAATAATTTCGGTCATTTATTATCGTCATTAGAAATCATCTCTGTTAACCATCAATTCTGCTTACTTTAGCTACAATCTCAGCTATAAACTTATGAATCGCATGGCAACACATTTAGTAATTTCAACGTCTCTTCATTATTTCAATCCAATCACATCAAATCTTAGCATTATTTTCATACCTTCCAATTCTTAACATGGATTTCATTCATTCATCAATCTCATGTCCCTTAACGAGTTTTGTTTATTATCGTAAATAAGGTTTCACATCAACTATTTCTCAAGTCCTCCATCTTTGTGATAGCTTCAATAAACTCACATCACATTATCAAGTTCAAACCAATGTTCATCAAATTTACTTCCAACGTTCATTAGATTTTGTCAAGCTCAAATTGATTTGTCATGAAATCCAATTAGATAATTCATGAACATGTTAAAAGAATTTCATAATTCTCCCAAGTTCCTCATTGGAACTACAAATATGGTTCACGGCCGTTAAATCATGTTCTATATACCAAATCCATCGGTTTGGAAACTAATTTATGAATCCAACTTTAAATTTATTGATAATGAACTTATAAGGTTTTAACCTCTCTTTGAGTATCCCTACTTCACAAAATTTGAATTTCACGTAGCTGTACAAATTTAAAGTTTAATGTCCAAGTTCCCAAGTATTCTAGTTATCGTGTTAATTCAATCAAAGAATCATACAATTTCAAGTCTCTAGCGTCATATTATTCACAAGGTGCTCCAACTTTGTCATTGTTTTCAAACTAGTATGAAACTAAATCAAATATTTCCAATTCTTTATTTAGAAAACCACCTAACTCTTACTTTTAAACTCTAAATTTAATTGCCCAATCACAATACATCAAAGACTTAGGTTAAACCCATAGTATCACCATCTAGGTCCACTCAATGAAATTCAAACATCCCACTCACTTTTCATAAGATTTACACTCGCTAAATTCCAAATCATACCCATTGATCATGACTTTGTCCTCCATTCCCACAATTAACAAAGTATATAACTTAAACATCTCATCTTTTTGTTCCATATTCCAACACCTCATCCAATTATTATAAAACCAACTTAATTACACAAATGTTAACTAGATTTTAAGGGAATCATTCACATTTTGGATCAATTTATAAATTTAACTCTACAATTGACTTAGAAATCACCCAAGTAAGCCATAGATCGAACTAGGGTTTTAATAAAGTTTCCCTAATTTTTTAATTAAATCATGAAATTAACCTTCAAGCCACTAATCAACAAGTCACAGAGTTCAAATACTTCACTTAGAGTCTCAATTTCATCACTATATCAAATTACTATGGAATCACATCATAAATCATGAACTAAACTAAGTTATCAATTTAATCTCTCACGAATTTGGGGTTTTAAGCTTTATCAAAAAATCCAGCACATAGCAATATAAAGCCTCTCCAATTAATCTAAACCCTACCTCTTGGAGCTTCCAAACCTTAGATCTCGCCCAAAGAAGGAAACCCTAGAATTCGGCCCCTTTTGATAATTTGGCTCCTTGGATGCTTAGAAACGACGCCTTTGTTGTATAAAGCTTGAATCCCTCTTGGTTGCCTCCAATTTGGTGTTAATCTCACTAATTTCTAAAGAAATCCATGGCTACAAGCTTCAAGCTTTGGCAATGGCGAAAGAAAGGGAGAAATCGGGAGAGAAGAAAGAAATGGGTGGTGGGTTGTGTAGGGGGCTAGGGGTTGTTTGACTCTCTAATTTCTCATGTGAATCTACTAATCATTGAAGCAAAAATGAGGATTGAGGTTTAGCTTCATCATGGAATCCAATGGAGGAATAACAGAGATGAGATGAAGAAAATGAAGGGAGGCCCGATGGGGTTCTCCCCGTTCGGTTTTGTCTTAAAAAGTTTTTTTTTTTTTTCAAGAATACTCTAGAATTTTTCCTTTTTCTTCACATTTATTTATTACTATTATTATGTGTAAACTAAATAATTTATTTCATTTCTCCCAATTTAATTAAATTTTAATTCATATTGTAGTCTTAAATTTTCTAACATCTCATAATTAGCTTCAAATTAGTATTTTGGTGTCCCAACACACACCAACGGCACACAATATGTATTATTTTTCATTGGAAATCATTTTCGTAAATTTAGTGACATTAAAATAATTAATAATTAAATAATAACGTATCGAATCTCCACATAAAGTATCCATTGGGCCCATACAAAAGGTTACTCATTCCTTGAAAAGGCTGCAACTTCCGTGATAGAGTAGTGGTTGCTAAAAATGATGAAGTTTTCCATCTTATATAAAAGCAATTGATAAAAATGCAAAGACATTTCCAAGGTTCGAGATCGATTTGGCACATCGCTAATAACATGGAGATTTTTGAATATTGACATGTTTTGAGTCAATTTCTAATGTGATATGTCTGCAAAAAAGAACTAGTGGCTTGATTGTTTTGTATTTAATAGTAGGGTTATTTTTGTAATTTTTGTCTTTTTATGGTTTGAAAACTTTTTATATAAGACTCAATTCTCTCAAGTAAGAGGAAGCCAAGATGTGAGAAACTTCTAGGCTAAGAAGCACGACTACTCACACAACAAGCGTGTCGTGTTGGACACTCATGGCAGACATTAACACTCTTCAGATACCCATAAAAGCATGTCTGACAGTTATTTTACTTGTCTTTAAAAAATAAATTAATACTATCATATACTTTCTTGACACTTTGCAGAAATTTTGATGATTTTTGAACTTTCTGAACATATCTTATGTAATGAATCTCTCTCTCTCAATGTTTGTGTGTCTCCCAATCTCCTATCCAATGTTGTTAAATATACATGTACTTCGGGGAAATATATGGATTGTTGTTTGTTTTATTTTGTTTGGTTTTCGTCGTTCAAAGAAGCTTGGATACTTTACGATGGTGGTGTGTCGTGTTAGACACCCGTGTCGAATACGACACTCTTCGGATACTCCTAAATTCGTATTCAACATTTAAACGTGTCTTAATTAGGAAATTAAATTTATAATGCCATACACTTTTTCAAAACTTGATAAACGCTTCTTGAACTCTCCGAACACGTTCTATATGATGAATTTCTTTATAGTAATAATGTTTTGCATTCTTCAAAACGCAAATAATACACATTAAATATATTTTGAAACATTTATAAAAAGAAATATGTTGTATATTTTTAGTTATCATTGAATAAATTATTTATATATTTGACATATAATAAATATATAAAAATGTAAAATTTTAACGTGTCCCATACGTGTCGTGCCCTGTATTTTTTGAAAATTAACGTATCAGCGTGTCCGTGTCATATCTGTGTCCATGCTACTTAGCCCTCATTACATCAATTTCCATATTGTTTAGTGGTTTATTGAAAATTAGTTATTTTAGATTTGATTTTTCAGATTGCTGATTTTTTATATGTTTTCTTTTAGCTAGATTATTGCTGATTGATTTTAGTATTTTTTTTAAAAAAACATATTATCTTTAGGGAAAGGAACATTTTGGTCATTCCAAATAGTAGTAGACGAGGCTTTGATGTTACTAATCTAAGTATAGTATTTCGTTGGCACAAATGGTTACAAAAGCATTTTTTTTTTGTTTCCAATTTTGCAATTGAAGTTCTAATTAGAGTAGTTATCTTGGATCATCTATACGAAGCCATGTAATTCCTTTGTTATAGTGGGGAGTTTTGTGAAGCAAAATTGTAGCTACTGTGCTCTTTAAGGAGTATGACAATCGTGACTTCTGAGAATATTCTGAACCTTAGCATTTCCTTCTTGTAACTTGGGTGGCATTCCCTTAATGCCTTTTTATATATTATATATCCTTTATTTGCTTATCAAAATAAACCTTGTTTTAATTTAAACCTCAAACCTTTTGATGTAGTTCACAGGAGACTCAAGGAAGACTGGAATCAAAGAAAAGATCAGCTTTGGACATTGGCATGATTTCATCATGCGAAGTTAGATTTTTAGTTTTGGTGGACCCTTACTATATGGTCATCTAGATTAGGTTTTGATTTAGTTTTTATATGTTTCCTAGGTTGTATATGCCAGAAGGCTCAAATACAGCCTAAACCTTCACTATTTGGGGTTGGAAATGTAGTACTCTTTTTAGGTCTATTATTCAAGGATTTATCACACATCTTCGTCAGTTATGAGTGCCTAAGGCGGTATATGTGACTAGTCTTCCACCTCCTATTTCTTATTCTCTTTAATTTCTCCAGTTCTAGCTTTCAAAACTCATGAACCCTATTTGATCTTCATTCTTCTGTACCTTCAAATCCGCATCCTAGAAAAATGTTTAGGACCCAATACATCTTTGGGCTCACTACTTCCGAAACAGTGTCTTTTGCACTTATCCTATATCACCTTTAGCCCTTGATTGCTCACTCTACAACCCTAAAGCCCAGAAAATCAGCCTAAAAAGACCCTCTCGAAGCTTTTGAATGTCAGTTTTGATACAAGAGCTTGTAGGAGATTGTTATCTACATTTATTATACATCTTCCATGATCTTTCAGCAAATTTTACGAAGCTGAAGTTGCTAAGATGAAATTGCTGAAGACTGAGCTAAAGAAGTGGATTGCTAAGGAGTTTGGTACGCTTAGTGTGCGGAAGGCTATGATCATAGCTAATATTCATGGTTTTGACACGAAGGAAGAGGCAGGTTCGTTGAATAATTTAAGGGAAATAATGGGGAGGTTTTGGCAGGGAAGTTTGCTAGAAAGCCTAGAATGAAAAGTTGGAGGAGATTTATTGGAGACAGAAGTCTCGGACTCTATGGCGGAAGGCTATGATCCTAGCTTATATTCGTGGTTTTAACGCTCACAGACAAACAAATTTGAGCGGGAGTCTGCATAGTGATGCAGTGCTTTGTCCGATGAGAATGGCATTAGAGACAGGATTCTCAGTTTTAAATATTGCCTTTTTCAGGTGGTTGGAGCCCATGTCAAGATGGACTTCAATTTGATTCTATCGATGTTGCTGAGGTTGAGTTACTGGAGCAGCCCCTTTTCTTGAGGAGGTGGTTAAGGCCGTGAGGGAGTTGAGAGCGGGGATAAGGCTCAAGGGCCTGATGGATTCACTATGGCTTTTTACTAACACTGTTGAGATGTTATCAAGGCGGAGGTCACAGTTATGTTTTATTTTTTCTTTACTCAAGGGATTTTTGAGAAGAGTCTTAATGCCTCTTTTGTCACCTTAGTTCTTGACCTATTAGTTTGATAGGGGCTAAGGTGTTGTCTTCCAAACTCAAGAGAGTTCTTGACCTGGTGATTTTTTAATCAAGAAATTTTTTGTGGGAGGGAGGCATGCACATCCTAGATGCTATGTTGGTGGCTAATGAGTGTCTTGACCCTAGTGTACGGTCTACG
Organism: Heliamphora exappendiculata; assembly: GCA_034768845.1. Classification (NCBI taxonomy): domain Eukaryota; kingdom Viridiplantae; phylum Streptophyta; class Magnoliopsida; order Ericales; family Sarraceniaceae; genus Heliamphora; species Heliamphora exappendiculata. The sequence continues at coordinate 1,999 of JAOTRH010184993.1, read as the reverse complement.
GTCCCTGGTGTTATCTATAAGTTGGATATTGAGAAAGCTTTTGATCATTTGAACTAAGACTAATGAATGTCTTGACTCTAGTGTACGGAGGTTGTGGATTAGGTTCTGTATCTCCTCCGTGTCTCTCTCAATGCTTGTTAATGGGTCCTCAATTGGTTTCTTTCATAGTTCGAGAGACCTCAGGCTGGGGGACCTTTATTCCTGTTGTTATGTATGGTTGTGATGGAGGTTCTCAGTCGTTTGATTAGTTTCGGTGAGCATGGAGGTTTGTTTTAGGGTTTTTCGGTCGGCTTGGTGTGTGGTGCCATGTTGTCCCCCTCGCACATTCTCTATGCGAATGACACTTGTTTTTATGGATGCTGAGCCTGCTCAGTTAGGTTTCCTTCATTGTGTCCTCCATTGCTTTGAAGTTGTATCGAGACTCGAGCTGCATTTATCAAGTAAGAGATTATCCAGTTGGTGATTGTCTATATATAGAATGCTTAGGTAGGTATTGTGGGTTGTTTTGTGAGTACTTTCCCCATCTCCCTGTCACTTATTTGGGGTGATGTTTGGAGCTTATTTCAAGGTCGTTCCAGTGTGGAATGGGGTAATGGAGAGATTTCAGAGGAGGTTAATTAGGTGGAAGCATAAGTATCTTTCTAAGGGAGTAGGCTTACTCTCATGAAGAGTACTCTCTCTAGTCTTCTGGCCTACTTTATGTCTCTCCATGCTGTTCCGGGGTCTAGAGCGAGGAAGCTACAGAAATTGTAGAGGGATTTTTTGTGGGATGGTATGGGAATGGCTTTAGGTATCACTTAGTGAATTGAAGTACGGTTTTCTCTCCTGTTAAGAATTGGGGACTTGGCATTAGGATGTTGATTCCTTTCAATAAAGCCCTTCTTGGGGAACTGGCTGTGGAGATATGCTGCTAAGGAGAATGGTTGCTGGAGAAGGATTATTCAGTTTAAATACGAGTACTTGAGGAGTGCTTGGGGCACTCAACAAGTATCTACCTCTTAGGACAAATGTTTATGAAAGAATATCTCTAAAGGTTGAGATGAATTCTCAAAGAATATCTTTGTTAAGGTAAGGAGCGGTGACCGAGTTTGTTTTTGGTCCGATGTTTAGTGTGGGGATGTGGCTCTCGCCATAGCGTTCCTAAATTTTTTTGCTTTGGCTATGGCTGGAGATACTTTTGTTGAGAACTATGCTCGAATGATTTTTGATCAGTGCTTCTAGGATATAGGGTTGAAGAAGGATGCTCAGGACTGAGAGTTGGACCAGTTACTGTCTCTTTTAGGTCGCTTGTATGATCGCAGAGGTGGGGTTGGTGTAATGGACTTAGTTAAGTGGAGAGAGGACCGTAGCGAAAGATTTATGGTCAAGTCCTTTTATGGGTGCTTTGTGGGGAACCAAACTGGTCTTTCCCTAGAGGTGTATTTGGAAGATGGGTGCTCCCTCAAAGGTGGCGTTCTTTTATTGGTCTGTTGTGCACAATAAGATTCTTACAATTGATAATCTTATTCGGTGGGGGTATGTGTTGGTAAATTCGTATTGCCTGTGTAAGAAGGAGAGTGAGTCTGTTGATCATTTCCTTATTCACCATGCCTTTGCCGAGGAAGTTGTGGGGGTTCATTTTGTTCCTTTTTGGAATTGATTGGGTGTTTGAGAAGTAGGTTGCTAGTGTTTTGGGAAGGTGGTGATGGGGCAAAGTATCAAGAAGCAGGAGGGCTTGGCGCTTGGCCCCTCTTTGCTTGATGTCGTTGTTTTGGACATAGCGGAATAAAAGATCTTTTGATGTAGTTGAGTTCTTGTTATGTAGGCTAAAGGGTGTCCTCCTTAGTAATTTGTATAATGGTAGAGTTTATTGAGTCTCCTTGATATGCATATATGTGCCTCCTTTGTGGAGTTTTGATTATTTATTTATTTTTTTTGGGGGGGGGGGGGGGGGGTTATTCCCTTAATGCCTTTTTTCCCTAATATGTTTACTTATTATAAAAAAAAAAAAAAAGAATCC
>JAOTRH010184992.1:0-43056 GCA_034768845.1 Heliamphora exappendiculata | reverse complement strand
GGGGGGGGGGGGGGGGGGGGGGGGGGGGGGGGGGGGTTTTTCTTAAAGTTTGAAATTAAGTATTAAAAAATAGTAGAGTGTTTTTAGGTACGAGTTATTTGTATTGTATGTGTGTGTATATATATATATGTATGTGTGTGTGAGAGAAAAAGAGAGAGAGAGAGAGAGAAAGAGAGATTATATTTAGTAAAAAAGTGAGTACTTGATTTAAAAAAATTATTTTGGGTGTGCTTCTGTCCTTAATTAAATTTTTAGACTCGTCTTTTCATGAAACTTACATGTATATGAATTCTATATGTATACATATAAATAGTTAAGATATGTTTTTTTATGATTGGTCTGTGCTTACTTTTTGTGTATAACAAGTCAGCTTAAATGATGTGACATCTCTCATTTAATCTAAGGGTTCATGTTATCTTTAAGCAATTCAACGGCTCTCACAGCCTCTCACCGAGCTTTTCTCTTCTCACACACTTCTCTGACAACGTCTCTTGCACGTTGCCTCACTCTCTCCCTTTGCCTCTCAGTTTCTGACTCTTCTCCCTATGTCTACTTCTGATCCTCTCTCTCTCTCTCTCTCTCTCTCTCTCTCTCTCTCTACCCCATCACACCATCAACGGCTATAGTGCTCTCTCGCTCTCTCATGTCACATCGTTGCCCTCACATCGCATCTCGAACGTCGCCAAACTCACATCGCCATGGCTTCTCCCTACTTCTCACTCTCTCTCACTTCACTCTCTGCCTCGCGCTACGCTCTTTGTCTCAAATCTCTCTCTACCTCTCATCGAATCTGATCTCTTTCTCACCGCTGCTCACTGTCGCTCACCATCGATCATCACTGTCGCGCACCGTCGATCTCACTGTGCTCTCTCTCTTCCGCAAACGATGAACTTGTCGTCTTTCGGAAAGTATTCCTAACTCTCTCTCACCATAGCGTTGTTTTATTTTCATTGTGGGTATTTGTTCGAAGTTTGTGATCTTTTGCTGTAATTGTGGTTTTTGGTTCTAGGTTTGTGTTATACTATTTTGATATTTGTCTTGCCATTGTATGGACATTTCAGGCTGGGTTTCACTCTCTTCGTTGGGTTTCATTCTCTTCTTGGTTTCACTCTCTTCACAACCCCTCCCCATGCTAGTTTTCTATTATATTTTGGTTTGTGTTCTAGGTTGGTGCTCCACTTTGTTTTTGATTTCCCAAACCCTCTTCTCATAGTTCTCATATTCCCCCAAACCTTTTATTTATGTTTTGTCAGTTCTTATCTCCTTCTCTCTCTTTGTCTATGTATATTTCTGTGTTGGTTTCAAAGTTCCAGTCCCTTTAGTTTCATCTCATTCTCTCTTTTGTGGGTGGATTTTGAAAATTCTTTGAATTTGGCATATATGCGATTTGCTACTGCTGTAAATAATTATCTTCAAGAGTCAACCAGATTATTTGGCTAAACAAATCCCAAGAACCAACCAATTTTTGGCCCTCTTAGTTTTTTTTTGTATTTAATAGATCTTTTTAAAAATATTAGTTAATTCTTCGTCTATGGATTTAAATAGTAGACATTTAAAAATTAGGAAAATTTCTTTTTTTGAAAAAGGTTGGTTTAAAACTGAATTTGAATCCCTTCTTGAACTAATTTTTCAATATCATGGATCTGATGATCTCTGGATTCAATTGCTAATCACTAGAGAGAAAGTTTTGGTTTATTCAAATTGCTTCAATTGAATTCTACCAAACTAAATTCCTACCAAGCTGTCACGCCCCGAACCCCAGGGACCTGTGAACAAACCCTAATCGTCCCGCATAAAGGTCATCAACGAAAGTTCTGTTTCACTATAGGTTTGCGTTTCAACGAAAAAAAAAATTTCTTTATGCAACCGTATTCTCCTGATGTGCATACATATCAACTTTCAAACATGTGCTTTGAGTTCTCAAAAGTTCATTTACAAAGATAATATCATTACAATTATCTACTTAACTTTATGTACAAGCCTAACACAAAATACAAAAGAAACATTAAATCTTTCTTTTAGTCTTTCCCCAAAATGCATCCTTTGCCCTGGTATCTCCTTGGCCCTTGAAACCTAAAATAGTTTTGTATACATACGTGAGCCAAAACTCGTAGAATAAAGATTAACTCAAGTATAATGCATGATTTGTGAGGTGTGATGGGTGCAACCGAAATAAAAAATAAAAGCAAGTTTCACCAATTCGTTATTCGTTCACACCCATACACCCACGCACACCAATTAATCCCATTTATTCGTTTGATTTTCATCACATTATTTCTTTATTACATTAACCATATTCATTGAACCCATTTCAAACCATTCTTTTCATATTATTCACATTTTTATCTCATAACCCGATTTTTCACAAAAACCATATCACATTTAATGAATCGACGTCAAACGCAGCCTATAGAAATATCACCCCATTCACCCCCAATTGGCTACACGAAGCCATTATGGAATGGGTCACTCTATAAGTCAATACGACACAATCACATTTTAATAAACCAGTGTCAGGTGCAGCTTATAGAAATCTTTTCCTATTAATTTTCAAGAGGCTACGCGAAGCAATTGGGTAATAGATAGCTCTATAATTCACCACGACACAACATCACATTTCGAGGGTTAACCCGTGGGCATATGATTCCCATCTTGCGCAAGTTTTTGGTATTTCATCGCAGAGCCTCAGGCTTAACTTAATCCACATCAATTCATACGATTCACTATTCATTTAAAAATTTTATTTTCACAATTCGGGAGTCCAACCCACAACTGGTTCCTCTCCCAATTATTTTTCACATATTGCCATTTCAAGTTTTTCATTTCATTTTCAAATCATACATCGTTTCAGTATTCAAGCTTCCTTTTATGTCACATGCATCAATATATATATACTTTCTCATAATTCACATTTTTTTTCCAGCTTCATATAGTACCAACAAAAAATTAATTCAATAGTGATCATATCATTTGACGAAAAGGAATGCACCTATCATATGCATATATAGATAAGTTTGAAATCTTTTTTTTTTTTTCAAAAGTTTAGAATTTTAAGTGATAACCACGTCAAACCACAACCCTCAAATACCCATTTTACAAATCAAAATCCGTCAAAACTTATCTTAATTTACACGATTTAAAACGAAAATAAACAACAAGTTCAAAACCTTTCAAAATGTGCCAAATTGACGGTTTAATTAATGTAAAAGAGTAATCCAGAAAACTAATATCACTTTTAAATAAAACACCAAAATTTTAAAAAACAGCCCGTACCGATCGATCGGTGAAGAGATCGATTGATCGATTTCTTGCATGCACAAGAGAACCGAGAGTATCAAATGACCGTTCAATAGACTGATCGAAAAACTTTTAAAAGGTCAACATTTATAAGGTTTTTTGTACTTTTCAACACGTTTTGAGTCAAGCAATAACTTTTAAAAGAAGAAAAAAAATATTCCAAAATCTCCCTCGAGTCACAAGAATTGACATGAAGCAAAAACCCACCAAAAATCCTTTTTTTTGTACAATAAACTCTTAAAACCAAAGTTAACCATTTCTCCAAAACCCCGATATTGTCAAAATTCAGTCACATAAACCATGTTTCATCGAATAGCTCTAAAATCTTTAAATTTAGCTAAATACCAACATTAATTCATTTTATATCAAATTAATTTTCCCAATTGATAACTCAAAAGCTTCAATCCTCAATAATTCTCTTCAAGGTAATGAATCTCAAACTCCCCAATTTTGTTCGTTTTCCATGAATATAATACATCCTAAAGGCTTAACATAGGATTCATACACTCTAATTTTTTGAAAACCCAACTCAAGTCTCAAATTCATATATGGATCATGCTAGGGTTTACTCTAATAAAAATAGTCAACACAAATCGTAACAAATCACAAGAGATAGTTTAGATTCTATCTCATATACGTCCCACCATCAAGAATCAAACCTCCCACGAGTTCAAATCCACCAAAGCCCAAGTCACGCGGCTACGGAGGAGCTTCCCATGAACATCCACGCTCTCCAATGGTAGCTCGCTCAAAAAAATGGCAAGGTTTCAACCCCCGACGAACATGGAAAGCTTTAAGGAGCTTCAAAACCTAAACCATAGGTCACCCCTCAACTTTAGAGAGAGAGGAGAGAAGAGAGAATAAGCAAATTGACCCAAAACCCGTAACTTATAGCCTCTGCCCGACACAGACCGATCGATCGGTCTCGAAATCGCTCGATCGGTCTCTGCGATTGCGCTGTTGGTTTGACTTTGAACAAGCATATCTCCTTTATCCGAACTCCAAATACAGTCATTCTTGTACTCAAACTGAAGCTTCAGAAGTTTACTTTCCAACAGTTCAAACCTCATACCAGAATTCATCTTGTACAAAACGTTATGACCAAATTAGTAAAGGCATGCCACTTTCCTTCACATACTTTTCACATATTTTTGTCCAAACATCCCTTAAAACCTCATATTCTTCCTCTAACATATCCTTCATGCGTATCCAAGCTCAAAACACTCACCTAAAACATCATTAAAATCAAGTTTTAATTCTTACTCCCATCGACACTAAATTATTTTAAAAATAAAACAAGTCGGGGTCTCACAACTCTCCCCATTTAAAGAAAACTTATCCCCGATATTCAACACTGAATCTCAAGTCAAACACCACCTCATTAACTATCAACAATCACTGATGCAAACCCAACAACATCGCATCACAACATAAAGGCCCCAACACTAGAAACCCTAAGACTGTCGTCACAAGACATAAACACATCTTCGAAGATTAGATTGCCATAAAGACTGCTCGCACACCACTGTCATCCATAAAACATCGGATCAAGACCTAACGCACACTGCCAAAACCTTGAAACATAGTTCTCACCGAACACACGAAGTCACATGTTCCACACACAAACCTTAATCGGGTTCTGACGATCAACTGATGACCACCCATCTTGATACTTTATCGTTATCCTACTTATGCTAACATCGTTGTCACTGAAGTTGGTAAGACGCTCATCCATGATCAACATCACAAACACCCACTTTTAGAAAAAAACTCACTCAATCCATATGGAATATACAAGAACGCATTTCATCTAAACCTTCATCCTCTATTCAATCCTCAATTATGAACCACAATTCTCACCCTGGAGAAACTTTAGGTGTCACACCATTGCCTGAGATAAGATTTCACACGACCGAAAACCAACCCAGCATCACAGCTACAAAATCAAACGCAGTCACCTAACCCCGACGAATCACTTAGACTAGATACACCACATAGATATAACATCTCATAAGTATTCACTAACCCACTCGAACCCAATCATATCTCTTGTGCAATAACCCATCAACTACACCACTCAACGTCTCACCATCAAATCACTGATTCTAAATCTACAGATCAACCTCAAAATCAAACATGATCACCGCCACCCAACGTCAAATGCAAACTCCTAACACATCCATCGATCCCTTGAAACCACCACAGCAAATTACTTTAGTCCAAGACTTATCTGTCAAGTAACCAACCAAAACTTCTCTCTCACACTTAGCAACTTCTTCTCATATAGAACTCATCATGGCCCTTCCATTCCAAACTAAAGCATCACGTCAATCTCAAACAGGTCATACCAACCAAGGCTTCTCACTCATCAAATTCTTCTTGACTCATATCTTATCACACCCTTTGGACCACAATCCGAATATACGGTTACGCCCAAAACACAACACTTACCACAGTCGACGACCACTCATCAACTCTAAGAGTTTTAAGTAGTTCAAAGCCCCAAACAGAACACAAACCCAAACTCATAAAAGTCTATAGAAATCCACCACGAAAATACCCCAGCCGTAAGGTTCCAACAAAATTCCTATTCTGTTGAGAGCAAGAGGTACAACCATACTCTACACCACCCAGAACAAACTGCACACAACGATTAACAATCCTTTGTTGTTCATTGCAAAAAGGACTCTACGCCTCAACACTAACTCTCTTGTCAACATGGATAAACATTCCTGGTCCATCAACCCAATCTCACAGGGAACACAACCCCACACATTACATTCGTACAACACATCTCATTGCGCTAAGACCTTACTTCACAAGGTTGCGCTTCACTAACCTAGCTTCCACTAGACAAAGCAAAGCCACGTCACAGTCTCGAGCCCACAGTCCCAACAACTTACATAGAAAGCGCATGACACCAAACAAAGGGAACCCAATCCTGAGAACTTTCATCCAAAGTTACTAATAACTTTCACGATCGTGCTGATGCCTCTTGTACTTTTGCTTTCCGGGCACATATCTATCGCAAGCATCTTGCCCCACTATTTTTTGCCTATTACTCCAGGCCACCCAAACTATACGATACACTACTGAACCGTATTACTCTACACTTTGTTTCCATGGGCAAACAACATACCTGCCTCTAAACCTAAGGTCGAACGCCAACAATCTCCAGACATATCACGCTCAGGATATACCGTCTCAGCACTTGGTCAACCACACGATTAAACCCTTCTATGGTCCTTTCAAACCTCATGCACCAAGCATGGTCCCCAAACACGATCTCCTAGTCACAAGGATAACGACCAAATCACGGACTTGCATTCTCATAGAAATTCCACAACAGAAGCAAAGATAATTTTATAAAATAGAACAAAACATAATAACAATAGCAAAAAGCAATGAAACTGAAAAAATCTTACAGAATAGTTTGGGATAGAGTCTAACATTCAACGCTGTCTCCTTAAAACAGATTACATCCCAGCCTCGGTGCTTGCGGTGGATTAGACGTTTGCCTCCAGGATAAAATGATTTCCATATGCAAAGGAAGCACTGCGATCTGCACACTCAGTGAATGCTGCAGTGTTTGAACTTTTTCAAAAATAGAACAGTGATGAAGATGTAGAAGTAGAGTTTCAGTAATAGAGGATGGAGATTTTTGGATGCTAAAACTAGTTCTAGAGTAGCCTTTTTATAAGCTCGAAAGGTGATTGTTTGGATTAATACGAACCGATGCGACACCGATTTGACCTGGTGTAGACATTCCAATTTAACCCCGTCGAATCTTAAGCTTATCCGGGTGAGTCCGATAATGAAACCAAGTGGAATAATGCCCCTTAACGATTACTGGGAAGCCATTCAAATCCAATACTCCGTGAAATCAAATCACAAGATCACAGTTCTTGAACCTTGAGGTCGCAACTTTTAAACCTTGCTACCTAGTTAATCACTGGCCCAAGTAATTCACTTGCAACCTTTGAACCTCGCGACCCTTATGTTGATTGTTGCAACCGCAATATGAAACTCTTGCAAATCATAAACTTTGTTATGGCCGCAACCTTGATCCTCACAGTCGCAACCTTTGAAGGTTGTGACTACAACCTTTTTGAGTCCAGTCTGAGCTTTGAACGTGGCAGCACCTCATTGGTTATCTTTTTCTATATAAACGTACATTTGGTACAATTTTGAGAGGACAAATCTTGACGTCTATAAGCTGCTGCTTTATCAAGTACAATTCAAGTACGGTGATACTCTGTCGTACTCCCAACTCTCACCCCGATCCATACTACTACTTAATCTTGACTTGAATACTAGAATTTGATTGCTTCTCGAGAATTGGGCGACGATTCTACATTCCACGACTTGAGGACTCCTCTGGATAGTCACGTTTCAAGTATTCTCTTGGAACCCCGATATTTCTCTCCTCCCATTTTCAACACCCGTGAGGAAGTTGAGTTTTGAATTTCAATTTCAATTTTTGAATTGCATGATTATCCTTTAGTTTTACTATCATTAGGTTTAACTGTCTCGTCCAAGCGTTTGATCTACGATTTTGAGCTATGAATTTCAATTTTCGAATTGTATGCTTCTTCTCTAATCTTACTAAGATTAGGATTAATTACCTCGTCCGTGTGTTTGACTATCAACTTTGGGATATTGAATCGAGAACATGCTTAATTTTAGAGAATTTAGTTAACTTTTATTATAATTTGGTTCAAATAATCTCAATTGTGTTCTATTTATACTGCACACTAGCACCCCAACACATTGTCCTTTAAAATTTAGCAAAACAGTGCCTATTTACCCTGCGATCGCAACAATTAATGTTGCAGTCGTGACATTCTAGCATTGGCATCCTCACTGTCGCAACAATCGATATTGTGCCTGTGCATTTTTACTCATTTTTTCCTTACGACCGCAACATTTATACGTTACGGTCGCAAGCTTTTTTTATTCTCAGTATCTCAATTTTGTTCCACTATCCTGATTTCATTGTTACAGTATTATATATGATGTCGAGTATGCTATTTTCAATGTCTATCAGCATGGTTGAGGTTCAAAACTCTTAGAATTACTTCATTCTAGTTTAGAATCATGTTATGCTTACTTAGTGTTATGATTGGGGATTGTTAGTTTAGATTAATTGATAGTATCTTTTAATCGTTGTATGCAATTTGTACCATGTATCCTATAGTTAGACATTGTATGCTTAGGATTTAAGACCCCTTTTACATTTGGTTAACACTTTGATGTGTTTATACGATAGATTATGTATTTTTACTATTTAATTTTAGATGTTCTCTCTTTGCTCTCATTTTCTATTTTTTGCATGCATTTGAAAAAATAAATTAAAGAACTAATGATGATTAATAGAAGCCAACCTCATAGTTGGGAGAACGGGGTGCCTAACACCTTTCCCGATTCGTACCTTAGCCATTGAACCCTTATTTTTTCTAATTAAACATTTTAAAGATCAGTGGCTTATTTTTATTTTTCTTGATTTTTATTTTAAAAAAATTAAGTGGCGACTCTATTTTTCACAAAAAAAGTTTTCAAAATCTTTTGGTTTTCAAGGTGTTAATTTTTTTTAAAAATAACTCTTGAATTGTTTATTTTTGAATTAAACTCAAAATCCTGACGCCACAGTATTTCTAGTGACTCAGCTGGGGACTAGTTTACAAAATCAAATAAGAGGGCTATTCTTGAAAATATCATTAGTTCTTAATTTAACTTTCTCACTTGCATTCTCGCACGCATTTTGTATTGTTCTCAGCCCCTTGCTTAATCGACCTGATATCCTAGTCAGTTTACTATCTCGGGGCTATGTCGGGGAGGCAGGCAAGTCTTCTGTCCATACGCTCTTTTAGGTATGGTATAAGAGCTATTGCGTACTGTTAGAACATGTCCTGCACCATACCAAGCATGGAAGGTATATTCTTAACTCTATTTAGAAGGTACCCAGAGTGTTGACCAAACTGGCATTTTCTGCATATAGTAGTTTAGAACATCACAATAGGTTGATCAGCCTGTGGAAGCAAAAAGAAGACAATCAGTTGACATAATGAAAGCAGTCAGATCAAATGGAATGCAAAAAGTATGAAGAAAGGGAAATAATCAAACCCTAGTTATAAGCGAAGCATTGTTTAGGTCCTAAGTTCGTGAAACAATCTCTAGGTTTTCTGAGCCCTCGTGCGCTAAGCAAATTAAATCCTAATCATATGCGAAGCATTGTCTATGTATTCCTAAGTCCAAATGGTGTCTTAGGTCTTTCAAGCCCAAGTGAGCTAAGCATCCTAAGCCCTAATGTGCCAGATAAACCCTATTTCAAACCCTAGTCATATACGAAGCGTTGTCTAAGTCCTAAGTTCGTGAGATGAACCCTAGGTTTTTTAAGCCCTAGTGCGCCAGGTAAATCAAATCCTAATCATTTGCGAAGTATTGTCTAGGTATTCACAAGTTCAGACGGTGTCTTAGGTTTCTCAAGCCCTAGTGAGCTAGGCATCTTAAGCCCTGGTGCGCCAGGAAAATCATGTTTCAAACCTTAGTCATATGTGAAGAGTTATCTGGGTCCTAGGTTCGTGAGGCGATCCCTAGGTTTTTTAAGCCCTTGTGCGCCAGGCAAATCAAATTCTTGTCATATGCGAAGCGTTGTCTAGGTCTTAGGTTTGTGAGACAATTCCTATGTTTTCTAAGCCCTCGTGTGCTAGACAAATCAAATCCTAGTCATATGCGAAACATTGTCTACGTATTCCTAAGCCCAGACAGTATCTTAGGTCTATTAAGCCCTAGTGAGCTAGGCACCTTAAGCCTTGGTGCGCTAGGCAAATCTCTGTCCAAAAATCCTAGGTTCTAGGTTCGTGAGACGATCTCTAGATTTGCTAAGCCCTAGTGTTCTAAGCCTTGTCTCCTAAGCACTTGTGTTCTAAACCATAGCATCTAAGTGTTTGTCCAAAAACTCCAATTGCTCAGGTATTCTGTCAGATCCATAGTCCGATGTCTAGGTCTGTCCTTTTAATATTAATAGTGTATTTGAGTTACATTTATGTCTATTATAAGTTCCTTTGGTTTATTAAATTGATTATGTTATTTGATTTTAACTAGTGCAATTTGTTATGAGTTCTTCAAATCATATACATCATATCGCAAGTAACAAAGATCTTAAACATGCATCTACGTTCAAATATAAAGCTGCAAGCATGCTTCAACATTCTAAATTGAGAAAGAAGAAAAGATGACTTATCGTATGATTATGGTGGAAAAGGTGGTCGTGTGGCTCGCGAAGAAGAAGGTAGGGAGTGACATCAGCAATTGAAGACTTGTATCTCCTCATCACGCTGAGCCTTGGACGGTGAGGAGCTAGAGCATAATGAAGAGGGTCAAAGGGAGTAGGAATTCCCTCGCCAGCATGGGTATCCAAGAAACTTGCTATCTCAGCCTTAGCAGCTTCCTAATCTATTGCTTCCTAATCTGCTGCTGCATACCCTGCCACTGCTGCTGCCTGCGCTGCTACTGCTTCTTGTGCCGCTCTATCCTGATCCTCAGTAGCATGAAGTAAAGACCGCTCAGCCTCGGTCGCAAGTATATCCATCGCCTTCATAGCAATGGAGGGCTAAGGAATAGTGGTACCCATGGAAGTACTGTCTGTAGCAGAAAGGCCTCGTCGGGCCCCAAGATCGTTGTCATCATGGCCACCGCCTGCAAAGAACAAGAAGGAAAGACACAACAGTAGTGCATACATCCTATATCGAAGGAAGCAACTTGAAAGCTAAAGAAACACTCGAAAGACTTAAGGAAAGCTAGAGAGGTCGAGAGAGAGGTTAAGAAAGTTCGGAAGAGTTAGAGAGAGAGAGAGAGAGAGGGCAAGGGGTGTAATGAGGTTGCCTCGTGGAGTCTGGAGGGTCTTTGTGATGCTTGGGCATTGTGACCGCAACTCCCAAATGTTGCGACTGTTTGGTTTGTGAGGCGTTTCTTGGTGACCGCAACCTTTTTTTGCAATAATGCTCGCGATCGCGACCTAAGCCATTGGTCACATCGCGGTTTTGACCTTCAAACCCTGCAACCGCAAGGTCTGCATGTTTCGGGTGTACCTTGTTTTGCCATGATTGCGTTTTGGGGTTATGATTATCTGTTAGGGGTTTGTTTGAGGCTTTTTTTGTGATTTTCTTCCGATAAATTTAATTTTAAAGACTTGAGTCGATTTTTTAATTATTTTTATTCCGTTTTCGTCCCGAATTTTTAGATTTTGACTCGACCTATTAATTTGTAGTTTTCTCTTGATAAATTTAATTGTCTTAACTCGACTTTTTAGTTATTATTATTCCGTTTTTGTTCCAAATTTTTAAGTCTTTACTCGACTTATTAATTTATGATTTTCTTTCGATAAATTTAATTTTAAAGTTTTGACTCGACTTCTTAATTATTTTTATTCCGTTCTTATTCTCAATTTTTAGATCTTAACTCGAACTATTAATTTGTGATTTTCTCTTAATAAAAATAATTTTAAAATCTTGGCTCAAATTTTTTTTAATCCCGTTCTTATCCCGCATGTTTAGGTCTTAACTCAACCTATTAATTCGTATTGCCTTCCCTTCTAAGATAATTTCTGAGATCTTGACTCAATCTTTTAATTATCCGTGTGTGCTCCTTTTAGATATTGACTAGATCTTTAGGGTATCTGCTAATCATGTTTAGCACCAACATCATGTTTTGAATCTTGCATCTTGTATTTGCCCTCGAACTACGTTATGGTTTGATCCCTAGCAAATGTGTACGTAGACAGCTCAATAGAAACTCGAGCGCGACCACCATAATATAAATGCTTGTGTGTTTGTAGCCTAAGATTGGCAGCTCGGCTAAATAGATGTTATCTCAGGGCCTTTGACATAATTCGCATCACGCGTTGCTGCGCAAGTTGTGTTAAACAGGGGTAACTGTAGACACCCCAATTTAACCTCGTCGAATCTTAGGCTTATCCGGGTGAGTCTGATGATGAAAATTAAGTGGAATAATATCTTTGAACAATCGTCGAAAAGAAATTCAAATCCAGTACTCCTTGATGTCAAACCACAAGATCATAGTTCTTGAACCGTGAGGCTGCAACCTTCAAACCTTCCGACCTAGTTGTTCACTGGCCCAAGTAATTCACCCACAACCTTGATCCGTATGATCGCAACCTTTAAAGGTGGCGACCGCAACCTTTTTGAGTCCAGTCTAAGCTTTGAACGTGGCAGCACCTCATTGGTTGGCTTTTTCTATATAAACGTACCTTTTGTATGATTTTGAGAGGATGAATTTTGACGTTGATACGCTGTTGCTTTATCAAGTACAATTCAAGTACAACGATCTCTGTCGTACTCCTAATTCACACTCCGATCCATACTACTGTTTGATCTTGACTCGAATACTTGAATTGGACTGCTTCCCGAGGGGTGGGCTGACGATTCTACATTCCACGACTTGAGGACTCCTCTGGATAGTCGTGTTTCAGGTATTCTGTTGGAACCCTGACATTTCTCTCCTCACATTTTCTACCCCCGTGAGGAGGTCGAGTTTTGAATTTGAATTTGAATTTTTGAATTGCATGATTATCCTTTAGTTTTGCTATCATTAGGTTTAATTGTCTCGTCCATGTGTTTCATCATTGATTTTGAGTCGTGAATTTTAATTTTTGAATTGCATGCTTCTTCTCTAGTCTTACTATCATTATGATTAATTACCTCATCCGCGTGTTTGACTATCAACTTTGGGATATTGAATCGAGAGCATCCTTAATTTTAGAGAATTTAATTAACTCTTATTATAATTTGGTTCAAATACTCTCAATTGTGTTCTGTTTATACTGCACACTAGCGCCCCAACACATGCTATGCTTATGGTTCAAAACTCTTAGAATTGCTTCATTCTAGTTTAGAATCATGTTATGCTTACTTAGTGTTATGATTAGGGATTATTAGTTTAGATTAATCAATAACATCTTTTAATCGTTGTATGCGGTTTGTACCATGTATAAGGTAGTTAGACATTGTATGCTTAGGATTTAGGACCCCTTTTTATTTGGTTGACATTTTGATGTGTTTATACGATAGATTATGTATTTTTACTATTTGATTTTGGATATTTTCTCTTTACCTCAATTTTTTGTATTTGCATGCATTTGTGAAATCTAATTAAAGAACTAATGATGATTAGTAGAGATCAATCTCACGATTTGACGAACGGGGTGTCTAACACCTTCCCCGATTTGTACCTTAGTCCCCAAACCATTGTTTTTTGTGTTTAAACGTTTTAAAGATTAGTGACTCATTTTGTTTTTCTTTAAAAAAATTTCAAATAGCAACTTTATTTTTCACGAAAAAGAGTTTTCAAAATCTTTTGATTTTCAAGGTGTTAAAAAGTTTTCAAATTAACTCTTGAATTTCTTATTTTTGAATTAAACTCAAAATCCCGGCGCCATACCTGGCGGTGGGACCGCCCAACAGGTGCAAACCGGTTCGGAATTACTCCAACGGTCCTGAATCTTCCAATGGTTCGGTCTGGTAAATAACGGTAACGGTAGCTTAATTTAAAACTTAAAATTTAAAAATTAAATAAATTTTTTGTATAAAGATAAGTGTTGAACCCAAAACCCATGGCCCGCCGCACGCGCGTGTTGTGTTTGGGTCGAACCCACCGTTGGATAGGTTCTCCCCCATCCACAAAACTGGGTACCCCCAAGAGTCACACCCCTTAGACTAGACTTGGCTTATATAAGCCACTCACCCAAAACTCTCCCAATCAATGTGGGATTGGACTTAGTTACCACTTTTTTGCCAACTTCAATTTCATACTTTTGGAGTCATTTTTCATTCACCTATTAATGATTTTGAATTCTACAAAATTCATGATTACTCTACTCATGCAGATAAATAAATTAGAACTTTGAATAATCTAAAAGGACAAATCCAATCTAAAGATATTTAGCTTCAAAGTTAGCTAAAATCATGTTCTAAAATCTTCAAAATCCACTTTTTCCAACACTTAGTTGATTTCAAAAGGATTTTGGTCAACAGTTAATGTTCATGTGAGTTAGAAGTTAATCTATTTGTTGTGTGTACATCTTTAATTGATTAGGAATTTGGCCTTGGTTCATTTTAAGTAAAGATTGAGATTAAATTGATTTTTAATGCGTTGTTGCTCTTAATTATTTTTTACTCTTGATTGTTTCTTGAAATTAATATTTGAATCGTATTATGTTAGATAGTGCCTTTACCATATCTTTCGGTAGTTCTTAAAAACAAGAAGATTCAATTATATTCACTTCAGTCTTATAAGTATAGATCAATGTGAGATAGCTAAGCCTATGTTTACGCTAACTTTTTTTAAAGACTTTTAGTTTAAAATTTTTTTAAAAAGTCCACTCATTTGATCTCCTATTATAATTAATTGGATTTTTTCACTTCTTTTTACATCCACTTTTTTGTAAAAAAGCCCAAAAGCCCAAAACTATAAAAAAGCTAGGCAAACACAAGCTAAGCAACATGTGATTGTGATTAACATAAATAGTTGCTTTAGATGTTCTGTGCATTGTCGTCATCGGCATTAGATATTGTTATTCACCTATGAGGTCATTGAAATAGTTGTCTAGATCTTGCTGACATTATATTGTTTGACTACTGGGCTCTAGAGCTTACAAGTGATAGTATGCTCAACTTCTGCAACAGGTGCCATAAAAATGAAGGTAATGTTTAAATTGATTTTTTCTATTTTTGTTTTAGTTGTGCAACTTTTTTTATGAGGACTTTTTTTCTATTTATTGATCTCTAAATCTTTAGAGTTGTCTAGATCTTGCAAACATTACTTTGGACATAAATAGGGCCCAAAATCTGTTATCGAACAGTCTCTTGCAAGGTCTTTTGATCTCTAAATCTGTTTTGGGATGTATTGTTTGTATATTTCATTTTTGTTTGATCACTAACATATATCTCGTAACATAATCCACATGTTCAAGAAATATCATTGATGTTCCTATTTGTTTTTTTTTTTTGAAAAACAAATTTGAGTCTGGATAGTCTGGATTGGTAATGAACAAGAGAATCTCTCCTTTCCTTGGACCATATATTTTTTTTGCATAACAACAAACTAACAAACAGATCAGGGCCAAATTACACATATTAATATGTCATCACACATTTCTACATGTCATTCCATATCCAACCCATGTACAACCACATCTTACATAAGTCTTAATTTGGATTGGTTTGTTTAGAAGCAGCAAACAATTGAGAGTTTCTATTATGACCATTAAACACTTGAATGGTCAAAGCCATAATTTGGGAGGGGATGCCCTTGGCGTGCTGTTGATTAGAGTAAAATGATTAAGTGTGAAGGCCTTTGACATCATTCTCATATCTAGAATAGTGTATTGTACTTTCTTGATGAATAAACTCTATACCAAACATAGAATTGAGTTCCGCTATCTCTTTCTTCCATTTTCCTATTTTTTTGGTATCATTACTTTGGGTCAATTCATTGGAAGATAACAAACTAAAATATATGAACACCACTTAGAATGATCTATTAATTTAGTTTTCCACTATATTATTGTCCAGTCAATTACAATAATTGTTTGGCTTGGAATTGCCCTTATCAAAAAACTGTGAACTGATTTTTATACTCAAAATGAGTTAGTCGACTAATTCTTGCTTTTAGTTTCTGAATTTCACACTGATGCTTGATTGTCTACAACATTTGTATTAAATTCTATTGATAGATTTATTCTTCCTATTTTTATGGTATGAAGAATTTCCTTAATATATTTGTCATAAGGCGTTCTCATATTTATGTTTGTTATTTGATATGTGAGATTTCATTTCTAACAAAAATAGTTTACAATGATCCTTTGTGGTGTTTATTAGCAGGTGATTATTGATCCATTCTTTTTGATTGAAAACATGAAAGAAGAAATAAAAGTTGTACTAGGATTTTTTATGGGTAATTTCTAAGTTCATCATTTTGTCTTTTTTTTTGTGGGATTCATTGAAAAATTATCCTTGAAGTTTTAAATATATGCATTAGAAGTTAGAATGGATAGTACATAATGTTTAATTGAGTTGTAATTTGTTGTTGGGATCCAGGTAGAGTCTGTGTATATTGTATTATTTACTTTTATTACATGTTATTTTGTAAACGGTTAAATTGCTGGATTATCCGAAAAACAAAAAAAAAACTCTATTATTTTTTTAAAATTTTTTTTAATACTTATAATATTTTCTAAAAGTTTGGATCTCTCCATACTTAATCAGAATTTTGAATTTGGTCACACTAGTGTTTATTTTGTGTTTTGTAAAATTTTGTCATTGATGCATTTAAGAAATGCTGGATTGTATTGTTTATTTTGTTGAAGGTACCGAAATTTGATAAAGTAAAACTGTGTCAAAAAAATTATTATTTAGTTCGAGTATTTGAGCAATATATAGATCCGCAAGGTACTACTATTTTTTTTTATATTTTTTGTCCCTTATACTTTCAGTAGTCATTGCAAGCAACTGAGTAATCTAAAAAAATAGTAGTAGTGCATTTAGGCGTGAGTAATATCTAATATTATTGAAAGTCAAAAGGGTTAAGCTCAGGGTTTTTCTCCTTTATGAATTTTTAATGGGATATCAACAAGGATGTTCTAAATGGTTTATTATGTAAGTCCTATAAAAGAAATTGTTTATATAAAAATTTAATCTAATCAATTATTTACATTTATTTAATAATGCTCCATTCGTTTCGGCCAAAAATATTTTCCTATAAATGTTTTTTTTGTAGAAAACACGAAAAAAATATTTTTTTGTGTTTATTTGTGATTTTAATAATGGTGATAGTAGTTATGGAAGTGTAACTATTTGCGGTGATAGTGAAAGTGGTGGTTATGCAGAGGTCGTAGTAGTGGTGGGAGTGATAGCAGTAATAGTGGCAATGGTGAGGTAGCTTCAGCGGCGTGGTGGCGACGGTGAAGTGGAAACGATGGCAGCCATAAGTGGTGGTGGTGGTGGTAGGTGGTGGTTGTAGCGGTGGCGGGGTGATAGTAGTAGTGGTGGTGGTAATACTTAGCAGTGGTAGGATGGTTAAAGTGGTGGCAGTGGGGTAGGGTGGCGGTAGTGGTGGTGGTGACGGCAATGGTAAGGGTGCTAGAGGGTGGTGGAAGTAGTGATGGTGGTGGCATGGTGAAAATGGTTGCGGTGGAGTGGAAGTGGTGGTAGTGGCGATAGTAACGTGGTGGAAGCGATGATAGTTGGGTGAAAGTGGTGGCGATGCTGGGATGAAAATGGTGACAGTGGCATGATGATGGTGGTGATGCCAGTTGCAGTGGTGGCGATGAAAGTGGTTGTGGGAGTAGTGGTGGTAGATGGTGTCATGGTGGCAAGCAGTGGTGGCGACCACGACGATAGTGTGATAGTAGTGACAGTGATAGAAATGAATAATATTTTTCGTCGTAAAAAAAATATTTTTCATCAAAATGAACTTATTTTTTGTTAACTTTTAATTTTTGTTATACCAAATATCAGAAGATGCAAAAAATATTTTTCATCAAAACAAATAGATCATCAATGGAGATAAGCATGAATTATTTAGTACTTATAATGCAAGAGAGTTGTCGGCACACTCAAATAAGGAACAAAAAAATGCATTGAAATCATTGGAAAGCATCCATTATAAACGACATGCATCTACTTTGCTAAAAACGAAAGGCAAATACAAAGGAGTTGTGGTAAAACAAAAGTTTTCACAAGACTTGGAATTCTGGTCGGATCCAAAAGGACGGTGGCTGCCCATCACTTTTTTTTTAAAATCTAATTATTAGAAGTAGTAATAGATTTAAGTATATCAGAATTATTTAAGTGTTTGTTTAGGATGCCTATAAAATTTGGCTTTTAAGATATTTAGTTTTTTTAAAAAGAAAAAAGTTATTTCGTTTGTGATAATTTTTTGTAGTAATTTTTTTATTTTTTTGTTTTTTATTAAAATGTCTAAAATATCATTACTTTTAGTTTTTAAGTTTTAATATTTGGGATATTAGCACGGTTTTTGTTTTGTTTATGTGAGTATGGTTGACTTTTTTATGTAAAGATATTATAGTAATTTTGTTTAAAAAAAGTTAAAGTGTTTGGGATATGTATTAATTTTTTTTTCTTAAATTAGAAATGAAAAAAAATTAACTTTTTTTAATACTAAACAGTGCAGCTTAAAAGCTAATTTTTTTACAAAAAAAGTCAACTTAAAAACTTGCCCAAATCATGCATTTGTCCCTTAAGACTCATTGAAAATACTCATTTTTTTGAATTAAAATCATGCATTTGTCGCTACTGGGATAAATGCACGCACATTTTTGTTGAATGCACTCACCACATATATTAAAATATTTATACATTTTTGTTGAATGCACTCACCACATATATTAAAATATTTATACACGAAGTATCAATAGTTATTGGTAAATGTACTCGGCAAGAAATTATGTGACACTTCTCACAAAACTTAGTTATTTCTGATGGTGTGGCTAGCCCAGACTGATCGACCAGTTGAGGGTCGCTCGGAGCAAGCTAAGCAGATGTGTTGACCGTGGGAGGACAATCGAGTTCTTACCTGTCAACCCATGATTATCTCCGGACATTCAGGAACCTGCTCCTCTATTTTGCGGTCCAATCAAATACGCGAGGGGATTGAGCCAAAATCCAAGGGATTCTCCATAATCAAGTCCTAAGAAAAAACTCCTATAAATAAGCAAAGGCAATCTTAATACAGGTACAAAATATAACCTTTTTACATTTCACCAATTATCAACAAAAGGGATGACTTAGGCATCGAAGGGTGTTCGACCAACACCCGACCAGTGTTAGTTCTTGATTTTTGACATTTTAGGCCCAACTCTAGAAGATTTACAATCCAGCTCGAGGGATTCCATCATCGAGGTACCATCAATTGGCACCATCTGTGGGAAAGTCTATTTCCCTTTCTCTGGTATGCTCGATGGTAGAAACACACGCCATGACCTCTGACAACAATTGCCAGTGTCTTTCGACGGCTAATGGTGCCGCAAATCCACCCGTCGATCAACAACTAGCCGATTTAACTCATCTGGTCCGCGAGTTGGCACAGCAGACACGCGCCCTCCACCAGCGATTTGAGGATCAAGCAATGGGGCCCCCACCCATCCGGGTTGAGCACCCAGGAACTGGTGATGCTAACCTCACTTCGACCAACCTCGTCCCTCAAAACCAAGAAGTTCTAGGCTAGCCCAATCCAGCCAATGACGATGTCCACCTCGGCTAAGGACCCCTGGATCAAGGGCAAACTGAACGACCTCTATGATTGAGAGGAGGTGAAAAGTCGGCAAACAGGCCCAAAAGTGGGAAACCCTCACCGGACAGGGAAAGCTTACCCAGACGTTTGGTCTGAGATCATCGCAATGATTGAACTCGAGATGAAGCGAATGAGAGAATAACTTCAGAATGTCATGAAAGCTGCAAAAGACAAGAAGGTTGGAGGTGTGAACGAGCTCATACAACGAACCGACCTCCCCTTCTCCCCGATGATCATGATAGAGCCCTTGCCATCGAAGTTCAAAATACCCCAGATGGAGGCCTTTGACGGGATGAAAGACCCCTACACCACTTGGAGGACTATAAAGCCTTCATGCACATACACGCAGTCCTAGATGAGATCATGTGCCAAGCGTTCCCCACTACCTTGAAGGGCTCAACTTGCGTCTGGTTTAGTCGTCTCGAGCTAGGATCCATCGGCACATTCAACCAATTCAGCAAATTATTCATAGGACATTTTATTGGTGGACAGAGGTAGCGCCGATCGGCCACTTACCTGTTAAACATTAAGCAGGCTAACGAAGAATCACTTAGAGACTATGTGTCCAAGTTCAATGCAGAAGCACTCCAAGTGGATGACGTAGACGACAAAGTGACTGTGATCGCGACCGCATTCATGGGGGGATTACAACCCACCAAATTTTTGTTCTCTCTATCTAAGGCACCACCTGAGAGTATGGATGAGCTGATGGCCAAGGCCTAAAGGCACATGAACGCAGAAGACGCGATGAACACATGAAAAGACAAAGCTAGACCCGAGTAAGAAAAGAAGTCCGAGCGCCAACGACTAAAAGACGCAGACCGACCACGAAGGCTGAGCGAGGATGAGCAGGGAAACCCCCACCACTTGGACAACAAGAGAACACGACTCCCTGCCAGTCAGTTTAAAAGGTACACCTCCATTAACTAGGTTCTGTTACAAATACATGACGATCCTGACCTCAAGTGGCCGAGAAAATTACAAAAAATGCCAAATTGAAGGAACCAAGATAAATACTATCGGTTTCACAAGGATCATAGGTATAACACGGAGTACAGTGACCCCTTAGTTTTCACGATGGTGTTGGCCAATTACCGAGTACAAAAAATATTAGTAGACAACGGGAGTTCAACAGACATTTTATTCTTGAAGGCATTTGGGTAGCTTGACATTGATAAAAGTCGATTGACTCTAGTAAGGTCCCTCATGGATGGGTTCACTGGAGAATGAGTTCAACTCCTTGGACCAATTGAGTTACCCCTAACCTGGGGACCAACTCCTTGGACCAACTCCTTGGACCAATTGAGTTCTACTCGGCAGGTTACATTCTTGGTGGTTGATTGCCCCCCTGCGTACAATGCCATACTAGGGAGAACGGCCCTTAACCTATTCAGAGAGATCACCTTCACATCCAGCCTAACCATGAAGTTCCCCACCTCGCTCGGGGTAATTCAACTAAAGGCTAATCAAATTACAACAAGAGAATGCTACACCACCTCCCTCAGAGGACCAAAGGACAAAAAATCACTGACCATTGAAACTCTGGAATCTTGAGAAGAGGGTAAGGGGAAAGACCCAAGCCAGCAGAGCAGCACATAGGCCTCTCCCTCGATGCTGACCAACTGGATAGAAAGGTCTTCGTCAGCAGCCTCTTACCTGAAGAAGAACAGATACAGTTACTATAGTTTTTGCAACAGCATTAGAAGGTGTTTGCTTGGATGCATGAAGATATGCCAGGCATACGAGTGGAAGTCATGGAGCACAGACTTAACGTAAATCCACCTTATCGACCAATCAAGCAGAGGCCGAGAACTTTTGCCAAAGAACGAAATGAAGCAATCTCGGTAGAAGTCAATAAGCTGCTGAAAGCAAAGTTTATCAAAGATATACAGTATCCGGATTGGCTAGCAAATGTTGTACTCGTAAAGAAGCACAATGGTAAGTGGAGAATGTGTGCAGACTTTGCTGATCTAAATAAAGCTTGTCCCAGAGACAATTTTCCCATACCCAGAATTGACCAATTAGTGGACTTCATAGCAAGGCATGAGCAACTCAGCTTCATGGACGCCTTCTCGGGGTACAACTAGATCAAGATGTACTCGACGATCAAGAAAAAACATCCTTCATCACTGATCGAGGATTCTATTGCCACAGTGTCATGCCCTTTGGTCTAAAAAATGCGAGGGCTACTTACCAGTGTCTAGTGAATCGCATGTTTGGCAAGCAGCTTGGGCGAAACATAGAAGTCTACGTGGATGATATGTTGACCAAAAGTTAAAAGGCCAGAGACAATTTGACCAACCTAGAAGAGACTTTCCAGGTTTTAAAGAAGTACGATATGAGGCTGAATCCAGCCAAGTGTGCCTTTGGAGTCACTGGGGGAAAGTTCCTTGGCTTCATGGTAAGTCGGAGAGGGTTAAAGGCCAATCTAGAGAAAATCAAGGCAATTCAAGAGATGCACCCCCACAAATCACGAAGAAAATACAGATGCTGACTGGCCGAATAGCGGCACTTAATCGATTTGTCTCAAAGGCAACTGACTGATGCCTCTCCTTTTTTAAAGTCTTGAAAAAGGCTTTTTAGTGGTTAGAGAAATGTGAAAAAGCATTTGATGACCTCAAAAAAATACATGTCCTCACCTTCGTTACTATCTTGAACCAACCCAGGTGAAGAGTTGTTCCTGTACCTTGTTGTGTCTGCATCAGTAGTGAGTGTTGCTTTGGTCCGAGAGGATTAGGAAGGTGTCCAGATGCCTGTGTACTACGTTAGCAGAGCTTACTGGGGAGCTGATGCAAGGTACCCTGAATTGGAGAAGCTAGCTTTCGCACTAGTCATTTTGGTATGGAGACTGCGCCCTTATTTCCAAGCCCATACTGTGATCTTGCTAATCGATCAACCCCAATGACATTTCAGAATGTTTGGCAAAATGGTCCCTTGAAATGGGATAATTTGACATTAGGTACCGACCCCGAGTAGCCATAAAAGGACAAGCCCTCACTGACTTTGTAGCCTAATTCACAACATAAATAGAACCACCAAGTATGGAAGCAGCCAGTCTCCCGATGCCAACTGAGTCTACAGAGTTTAAGGAGTTTGACGCCAAACGAGTTTGGCAAGTATACATGGATGGGTCGGCCAACACAGATGCTAACAGAGCTAAAATCATACTCATATCTCCCCAAGGCGACATGATGGAATGCTCACCCCGTTTTTGCTTTAAAACTACCAACAGCGAGGCCGAGTATAAGGCCACTATTACTGGAATGAGGCTAGCCCAGGCAATAGGGGCTGCACATGTAAAGATATACAGTGACTCTCAGTTAGTGGTCGGGTAGATCAAAGGCGAATTTGAAGCCAAAGAAGACAGAATGGTTGCTTACCAAAAAGCAGCTCAAACGATAAGCCAAGGCTTCGAGCACTTCTCCATCACACAGGTGCTAAGAGAAAGTAATCACTGGGTAGATTCCCTGGCTAAAGCTACCTTTGCCCCAGAGGATGAAATGGACCACAGTACTCCTCTACAATATCTTATCGAGTCAGGCTTAAAGTGGGTGGAATATGAGATACTAGAAGTAGGAGGAGACTGAGCACTTGCAACTTAGAAGGATCTAATTATGGCGTACCTCATAGACGGTGTATTCCTGACTGACCGAGACAAGGCAAGAAAGTTGCACCTTACTGCTAGCTGGTACACTTTTTTGGATGGGCAGCTTTATAAGAGAGGCCTGTCACTCCCATACCTCAAATACCTTACAGAAGACGAAGGAGACTACGTCCTAAGGAAAATTCATGAAAGAGTGCACGGAAACCATGGTGGGGGGAAAGCATTGGCACACAAAGCACTAAGATCAATAGATTATTGGCCAACCATGACACGGGATGCTTTTTCTCTAGTGAAGAGATGTGACAAATGCCAAAGGTTCGCAAACGTGCCGAGATAGCCCCCTACCGAAATGACCGTGATCACATCCCCCTGACCATTCGCCCAGTGGGGAATAGACCTGGTCGGTCCATTACCACTCGGGAAATGACAGACTAAATTTGCCATAGTGGACGTTGACTACTTCACCAAGTAGGTGGAAGCTGAACCACTATCCAAATTAACCGAAGCCAACATAGCAAGCTTTGTGTGGAAATCCATTGTCTGTAGGTTCGGGGTACCGAAGGCCATCATAAGCGATAACGGGAGGCAATTTGACAATAGAAAGTACAGGGAGTTTTGTGAACGGCTAGGTATCCGAGTGCATTACACCACTCTAGCTCATCCTTAAACCAACGGACAAGTAGAAGTAACCAACCAGACACTCGTAAAAATGATAAAGACAAGACTCGAGCAAACGAAGGATTTATAGACAGACAAGTTACGTAGCATCCTATGGGCATATCGAACGACCACCTGGACGACTATAGGGAGACACCATTCATGTTAGCCTTTGGAATAGAGGCAATTATACCAGTTAAGATCGGCCTGCCCAGTGCCTGAGTAACTCAATTTGAAGAGATGACCAACGAAGAAGGCCTGCGAGCTCGCCTCGCCTTAACACTATTGATGAGGCTCGTGAACAAGCAGCTATTTGAGTGGGCACTTACCAACAAAAGGTCAAAAGACACTATGATGAGAGGGTCAAAGGATGAGAGTTCAGCGTTGGAGATATTATTTTAAGGAAAGTTACTTCGATAACCAAGGACCCTCAACAGGAAAAGTTAGGGCCAACTTATGAGGGATGTTACCACGTGGAACAACGGGTCCGAGCGGGGGTATATCGTCTCAAAGACCTGGTAGGCAAGGCCCCACCACATCCGTGGAATGCAGAGCTTCTGAGGAAGTATTATCAATAATGTAATCATTTCCCATTATTAATAAAAATCCCAAATTACTGTAACACCCTAACCCTTTACATGGCAACGTTATTGTCCCCTTTGGGCAAAGTCCTCACGGTTTTGTTCTTTCTAGGGGGTCACCCATCCATATGTTGCTTCCGCTCAAGCACGCTTAACTGCAGAGTTCTACTAGGGTCTCTACCACATGGGAAAAGGCTCCGTTGAATGTAGGAGTCTAAAGTTTTTCCTTTATAGCACAGAAACCCTCTCTTCCTTTCTAATGTAGGATACCAGGATATCATAAAATCACCCCCTTAGGGCTGCACGTCCCCGTGTAGTAGCCTGCTAGCTCTGGTAGCCTGCCAGTCCTTTATTGACCCGCCCACTCAGTAGTCCGCCCACATGTCACGTGAGACGGCAGGGGCCCACACTCGGAGGTGAGGAGAGTCAGCTTTGATACTATTTGTAACACCTCGACCCTTTACATGGCAACAATATTATCCATTTTGGGTAAAACCCTCACGATTTTATTCTTTCTAGAGAGTCACCCATCCTTGCATTACTCCCGCCCAAGCACACTTAACTACGGAGTTCTGCTAGGGTCTCTACCGCCTAGAAAAATACCTCGTTGAATGTAGGGGTCTAAGATTTTTTTTTATAGCCAAGAAACTCCCTCTCTCTTTTCAATGTAGGATACCAGGATATCACATTATGGTGTTTCACACGTCAGCCTACGAAAACTACATCAAACTTTCTAGCTGCTTGATAGCTCGGTCAGCCTCAGGATGGTCTGGGCTAACCAGAGCCCGACCATGGCCTTAGCAAATTATCCAGCTGCTTGACAACTCGATCGGCCTCAGGATGGTATGGGCTAACTAGAACTCGACCATGGCCTTAGCAAATTATCCAGCCGCCTAACAGCTCAGTCGGCCTTAGGATGGTTCCAGGCTAACGAGAGCCTGACCATGGCCTTAGCAAATTATCCAACTACCTAACAGCTCAGTCGGCCTCATGATGGCCAGAGCTAACGAAAGCTCGACCATGGCCTTAACAAATTTTCTAGCTGCTTGACAGCTCGGTCGACCTCAGGATGGCCCGGGTTAACCAGAGACCGACCATGGCCTTAGAAAATTATCCAGCTGTTTGACTGCTCGGTCGACCTCAGAATGGTTCTGGGCTAACAAGAGCTCGACCATGGCCTTAGCAAATTATCTAGCTGCCTGGCAGCTCGATCAGCCTCAGGATGGTTCAAGCTGACGAGAGCTCGACCATGGCCTTAATAGATTTTTTAGCTGCTTGACAGCTCAGTCGGACTCAAGATGACCCTAGCTAACAAGAGCCCAATCATGGTTGGCCTCAGGATGGTTCTGGGCTAACGAGAACCCGACCATGACCTTAGCAAACTATCCAGCTACCTGATAGCTCAGTCGACCTCAGGATGATCTGGGCTGACGAGAGCCCAACCATGGCCTTGGTAGATTTTCTAGCTGCTTAACAGCTTGGTCGGCCTTAGGATGGCTCGGGCTAACCAGAGCTCGACCATGGCCTTAGCAAATTATCAAGCTGCTTGATAACTTGGTTGGCCTTAGGATGATTCTGGGCTAACGAGAGCCTGACATGGCCTTAGCAAATTATCAAGCTGCTTGACAGCTTAGTCAGCCTCAGGATGGTTCCGAGCTAATGAGAGCCCAACCATGGCCTTAACAAATTATCTAGCTGCATGACAGCTCTGTTGGCCTCAGGATGGACTGGGCTAACTAGAGCTCGACCATGGCCTTAGCAAATTATCCAATAGCTTGACAGCTCGATCGTCCTTAGGATGGTTCCGGGCTAACGAGAGCCCGACTATGGCCTTAGCAAATTATCTAGCTGCATGATAGCTCGGTCAGCCTCAGGATGGCCCGAGCTGACGAGAGCTCAACAATGGCCTCAACAAATTTTTTAGCTGCTTGACAGCTCGATTGGCCTCAGGATGGCCCGGGCCAACCAGAGCTCGACCATGGCCTTAGCAAATTATCTAGCTTCTTGACAGCTCGGTCGACCTCAAGATGGTTTCGGGCTAACGAGAGCCCAACCATGGCATTAGCAAATTATCCAGCTGCTTAACAGCTTGGTCGGCCTTAGGATGGTCCGGGCTAACGAGAGCTCGACCACGGCCTTAGCAAATTTTCCAGTAATTTGCCAGCCCAAAAAGCTGACACAAGCTTCCACAACATTATCCAAGTTACTCACAAACTTAAACTCCCTAATAACTCGGTCGGCCACCAAACTTATGCTACTAACCAATTTTTCCAAGAGTTATTAGAAGAGCTTAAGCTTTGTAAAATACAGTTTACAAAGAAAGAACTAAAGAGACATATAGAATATTGCTAAAAAGCAGGAAAAATTCAAGAGATATATAAAAAATGGCCCAAAATCTGGTCATCGGCCCAACAGTAAAAATTAAAGTGTTTTGCCAAAACATGGCCCAAAGATAAAGTGTTTACTTGCCAAAACACAGTACAACTATCAAAAAGATTAAAGTGCTTGACTAATAAAATCAAGGAGAAGCGATCTTTAAGGAGGGGGGCTCGCAGGGTCATCATCCTTAGGCAGGAATGAAGAAAAGTCAATATCCTTGAAAGCTGATGCTGCTCGGGCTCTCATTCTTTTTAACCTGTTGAGATAGTACTCAGCCAGTTCAGCCGCATACTCTTCAAAAGTCGTAAAATTTTCCACAGCAGCCCCTTTTATAGTACCTAGCTCGGCTGTCAGCTCTAAGATTCTATCTCTTCTTGACCCCTCTAGCCTCTTAGCCGCAACCACTTGTGCCTCCAGATCGAACTTCTTCTCTGCCTGGCTCAATTTCTCATCCTTCTTAGCAAGTACCTTGTTCTTCTCAGCCAGTGCGTCCTTGAGACGGGTAATCTCTTCAGTCAGCTTAGACCGCTCCTCTTTCAGCAATGTGGTCAAGTTAATCCGTGAGCAAAGATTCTGCTCGCGCTGATAACACCTTTAAGGCAGGTGAACCGAGCAGACGCCCACTTGCAAATAAGGAATCACATGAGTATAGGCAGCACAAAGAAAGGATACCAAACATAATAAAAGAGAAAGAAGAAGAAACTTTTGACCTGAATAAGATTGAGGAGCAAGTCTTGAGCTATTTGACTAGTAGCCGTAGAAGAAAGAGAGTTATCCTCGTCTCCAATAAATAGTTGCATCTTTTACCTGGCCGTATCCATGTTGCTCATGATGACCGACTAAGAGGTAGAGGATAGGGGAACAGCCGAGATAGGGGGCAAATGAACCCCTGTTTCCTCTGGTCGAGCAACAGATTCGTCGGGCTGGCTCCTCTGCTCAGTCTCCATGCTCGGAGCATCAAGATCAACTATAATCTTCTCATATGAAAGGGGTGAATCCCGGAGTGAGAGGGCCGGTACCTTCTTGTCCTTCACGAGAAATTGAGGCTTTTTTGACAAGGCCCCGGGCTCATATGCTATTCGTGCACGGATCTTCGCCATGAGCGCCTTGTCTACCTTCTTCAACATTTCTAAAAAAGGGGCAAAATGTAAAATCGTAAGCTGAACAGACATAACATATGCAAAAAAGGTAAAGAGAGCCAAAGTAAAGGGCAGGGTACTGAGAGCTCACGTGAGACAGGAGGGCCCAATACATAGGCACTCAACTCCTCGTTGGTCACCAAACTGCTGTAAGACCGACCTTCAAAGCCCCGGGCGGCATCTACTTGGTTCTTCACCTCGAGGGTACGTTGGGGCTCTACAGAAATGCTACCAAGTGGGGATCCCCCCATACTCTTTGAATACGAGGGGTATTGAGGCCTAATTCCTCCCACTCTTGAAATTCCTATCCCTCACCAGAAACGAAGAAGAATTTCTCCTTCTTGTGCTTGTTGGAGGAGAGACAACCCTGGATAAGTGCTTGATCCTCAAACCGAGATTGGAAGAAGTACCACCCCGGTTGCTTCTCTTTGGGACGATAACAGTGGAGGAATTCCTCTACAGATAAGTGATTCTCTCCCCTACTGGACTCTTCCCATAGAACCATACAGTCAAAAATAATGCGCCACGCATTCAGGAGGAGCTGGCCTGGGGACAAACCTAAGAAGGCCAAAAGCTCTCGGACCATTCTAGGGAAAGGGAGGTGTAGCCCAGCCGAGAAGGCGTGCTCGTATAAGTGCACCTCTTCCGCTACAAAAGTGCATGCTATTTCCTTGGAGGTAGGTTTCCTAAGACAAGCTGAATTGGGTATGTGGAACAATGCGCGGATGCGCTCAAGGTCGGTGATTCTAGTGGTGAAAGCTACGAATTCGATGGTCAAACTCTTTGAAAAGCTAGCTGGATGTATAACCCTAGCACTAAGGTCTCCCCTTCACCATTCCGAATAGAAGAAAGGGAAAGAGAGTGGATCCCCTCAGAGTCGGAGACTGACCCAACTTCTTGGGAAAAATCCTTAGTACCCATTCTTATAATAGGAAGAAGGTATTTAGCAAAATTGAAAGTTTTGGAAAATAACTCCTCAAAGTGAGGAGCATTTGTAACAAATAGGGTCGTCAAAGGGAGATGCTTGTAAAATCGTAGGGGGTGCGAGACACGACACAGTAAGTACGAAAAAGAAGGGGCAGAGAAGAGATGATCAGAGGCAGCCAGCGTTGCTCAAGTAAAAGAAAAAAGAGGAAGAAAGGTGAACTTACTAAGGGAGGAGACATAGAACCCCAAAAACACGAGGTTCGAGTGGATGCAAAACTTCCTTTCAAAAGAAGAAATAAAGCGGCCTAAAAATGGCGATCTCAGTGATAATTTGATAAGACAGAACAGAGGCATGCAGCCCAATGGACGCATCATAAGGGCCGTTGAACGTGCGAAAAGAGGATAGCTAGGATAAAGACAAGTGTCCCACGTAACTGCCATGGAGCGTTGGAAACAGCCTTGCATTTAAAGCCATGGCGCCTCGATCATCGTAGCGCCACAGAAATCAATGCTCGCGATGCTTGGACTGAATGTCATTCCTAAGAACGCGTGTTCTGCGCCCCCTTAGGAATGAGGGACAAATAATGGTGTCGGCCAGCCCAGACTGATTGACCAGTTAAGGGTCGCTTGGAGCAAGCTGAGCAGATGTCCTGACCATGGGAGGACAATCGAGTTCTTACTTGTCAACCGATGATTATCTCTAAATATTCAAGAACTCGCTCCCCCGTTTAGAGATAATCATCGGTTTAGAGATGTCCAGCCAGATACGCGAGGGGATTGAGCCAAAATACAAGGGATTCTCCATAATCAAGTCCCAAGAGAAAACTCCTATAAAGCAAAGGCAATCTCAATACAGATATGAAAAACAACATTTTTTACATTTCACCAATTATCAATAAGAGGGCTGACTTAGGCATCGAAGAGCGCTTAGCCAACACTCGACCGGTGTTAGTTCTTGATTTTTGACATTTTAGGCCCAACTCTAGAAGATTTACAATCTAAGTCGAGAGTTTCCATCGTCGAGGTACCATCAATTTCTATTGTAAGTAAAAAAAAAACTTTTATGAGTATTAGATGTAATTAAATAATTTTTCTGGTTTTCATTTCGAATCACATTTGAATATAAGGCTTCATTTGACAATCGATGTAAATTGAGTGAGATTAATAGTGAGATTAAAATTAAAAATAAAGTGGGATAAATTTTCTTGCATTAGATTTGGATCGAATAATATAATGGATTACATAAAATCATGTTTGTTTTGAGTGTGATTGAATAATGTGAGATCGAATTTTAATTGTTAATTTTCAAGATTACTCTTATAGTAAAAAATTAATAAATATGTTTCTTATTTTTTTTAAAATAAATAAGCTAATAAGTTAATTTTTTTAAAAGCTAAGTTAAATAAACTAATAAGTTAAATTTTATTTTATTTTTTATTAATCTTTTTAAAAAAAATTTAAATTCACCCATTGGAACGTTTTCAAAATTCATAATTTATAATTACAAATAAAAAAATAAGCAAAAACAAAAAAATTTCATATTTTTCCAAAACTCTTATCAAAACTAGCTGCCAATAGCCTATGTTTAAGAGAATTCTTTTGAACAAGGAATGGTGTTGGAACTTAATGCAAGGATAAAACGGTAATTTACAAATTCAAATTCAAATTTAATTATTTTTATCTTTATATATATATATATATATATATATATCACCTATTTGGTTACTTTTAGTTTAAATTAAGTATATATTTAATGAAAATATTTTAAATATATACCTTAATAATTAAAAAAAAATTATTTAAATTAAATTTTTAATTAAGTTATGTTCAAAGTACTTTTAGATATAGATAATTACTAATCCTTTACAACATACATCAACCAAGCCCTAAGGTAAAGACTAAGGTAAAAATAGCTTGCGGTCCATGAACTGGCCCAAAATCTGCACATAAAGTCTGGGCGTAGTCCAAATTAGGCCGACAGTCCCTTGCGCTGCACCTATGCCTACACATTGAAGCCCGTGGGAGGGGCTGTGAGTCCAAACCCCTAGCTCGGCTATTTACATATAACATTTATAATGACATTTTTTATTTAATAAAATTTTTTGCCTATATATTTAGCATCAAATTTCTTGTCAATATATTTCTCATGTGATTTCTAATTAAAATATTTTTAAAATAATATTTTTTGAAAAGAAAAAAAAAGCACAAGAAACCTAGGCCCAGGACCAGGCTTGCTGCTCATCCAACAACCCGAAACCCAGGCTTGAGCCTAGGATTTCGATCATGTTTGTTTTGAGGAAAAAAATTAGGGAGTATATAATATCCTCTCACTAATAATTCTAGAATAATATATCTAATACATTATTAATCCATCTTATTATATATTTTCATATTTGATTATCTCATAAGACATGACAAATTGAAAAGCTAATATTATGTATAAATGACAATAACGCCCAACCTTAATCAAATAAAACAGTTAGAAATAAATAGTTTTGAATTTCAGATTAACTGAAATGAAATAATGATCCGCCATAAGGATACTGTTTTAAAGAAGTAAATAAAATAGTTTTTCTAAATAAAAAATAAACTGTTTTATGAATAAAAAATTCATAATAAATTATTTTTCTAAACCAAAAAAAATAATGGATACTTTCTTTTCCTTCCAAATAATATCGTTTTCTTATAAAATTAATTATTATTTTCTAAGAAATAATAATAAAATAATGTTGTAAAAAATAATAATCTTTTAACTCGTTTTTGTTTCAACAACCAAGAAAATATTATTTTTTTTGTCAAAATCAAATTTTATTTTAAATTTTCATACCTCACTAGAACAGTTTATTATTAATTTTTTATTCATAAAAAAGTTTATTTGATATTAATTTTTCACTCTAGATTGTTAATCCCACCTCTCCCCCTAAAATAGAATTATTCCATGTTTATTAGATTCACATTCCATCCTGAATAATGTATCCAAACCTATTTATTGCAACAAAATATAGGACACAAAATTGTTAATCTAATTTCAAATTTATTTTCCTCAAAACAAACATGCTCTTAGGATTGAGGGATGGGCTTAAACCTCCCTTGACATTTCAATTCGATCCAAATTTTGATAGGAATTTGGCAAGGCCTGGCGCAAGCCAACTTGGACCTTGATGGGCCGAGCCAGCCTAAGCCCTAGAGTGGCAGGGTAGGGCGGGCCACTTGGCACCCATAGTAAAGACATGATTCTTACATTATTTGTTTATTTAATAGAAAAGGGGGGAAAAAAGAAAAAATAATTATTTTATTTTTTTACATATGTGTTGAGTTGATATAGAGAAATACAAATTTTGAAAAAATATTTTTCTTGTGAAAAATATTTTTCTATAAAATAAATCATGCAAAAATTATAAGATTATGCATCGCGAAAAAATTAAAACCTTAGTTTTTTTAATCAACTTTTTACAAATTAAATAGGTAATAGAAATTAATTTTTTTATATTTTTTATTTCTTTTCTTTTCTTTCAAATCACTTTTTTCGTGAATTACTTTCTCGTGTAATTTTTCTAACAACTAAATAGAATCTAGAGGATGAAAGGGTGAAGGAAATATTATTAGGATGATGAGGGTGGACAAAAATTATTGGCCTAAAATCCAGCCCAGATACATGGGGACCAAAAGTCCCACTAAGGAGGCCAACCCAAAACAAGCTACTCCAGTACTCAAAGAAGCCCGGGACACCATTTGTTTCGTCCACACAAGTTCGGCCCACCCTAGAGAGGGACAGCCCGGACCAACGAAGCCCATGTCGGCCCCGAGGTGGAAAGATTGAGTTTCCATCCCTAATACGATTTGATCGGATAAGTGGAATGGAAACAAATCCGAATAAAATCTACAAGATAGGAAAACAATCTTAAAGAATCAAGAGGCAGAATCCTAAGAGGATTCAGCCTCATAAGGTTTCGACCCCTATTAAAAGAAGGCACTCTCAAAACCACAGGTACGCAATTCTTAGTCCAAGCTCTTGACTAGAAACCTCCTTGAGAGATATCTAACTTGAGCGTCGGAGTGCCTCCCGGTCAAACTAGGCCAGTGGGTACTAATGGTGTTCTTGGTGGTTGTAGGAGTTCGGCGGCGGAGCAAGGAGCATCCAGTGAGTTCGACGGTGAGGGGTCCGGCCCATATCATGTTCAAGGTCATTAGTATTGGGTCAAATCACTTGGTCCAGATTGTGCCGAACTGTCATGCGCACAATTTGGCGCCCTCTATGGTAACGACAATCTCGAACCAACAGAATCATGAGCCAGACTCCGAGTGGATTTACTGGAAGCCATACCAGGGGGCCAGGAGAGATTCCCCAAAGTTCCATACCAGTCGTTCCAGAGAGGCCAAGGGCCCCTAGAGTTCCTCCAGAGGTTCGAAGGAAGAGGAACGATGCCTCCCATAATAGAAGGCAGTTGCGCTATTCAATTACAAGTTCCAGAGGAAAAAGACCTTCTCCCTCATCTTCAAGAGACAGAGAAAGATTGGAAGAGAGATTGGCCAGACAAGATAAGATCATCAACAATCTGGAAGAGAGAATGGAGCAACGTGATAGGGAGATTGATGAACTCAGAAGACTGATCCAGGGGCAGGATGCTCGAAGGGAACCGCGTGTAAGGCGAAGAGAATGCCCCGAGCAAGAGGAGACCGAACAAAATCGACAGTCCTACAGTCTGAGTCACCCCTAAAGGAGGAGACATAAAGAGCCTGAGGTAAACCTGAGAAGCTCTAGGCGAGCTGACACTATTAAAACGAAAATAGTTTGGCCAAGCCATGAAAGAGTGGCTCGAGTCGAACTGGACCCCAATCAAGACCTACAGCTATGGTTGGAGAGGATGATAGATTCCAGGATACAACAGGGTGGTGGCCGAACAGCCCAAGACGTAGCAAGGAGAGCCTTGGAACAGATCTTGATATCACCATTAGCCGAGGTCATTGAGAATGCTAAGCCACCTCGCAAGTTCTCTCCACAAAAGTTTGAGTTGTACGATGGAAAGATAAATATAGTGATCCATATTCGGTAATACCGACAGGCAATGGCGCTCTAGAGTGGGAATGATGCGCTCCTTTGCCGTATGTTCCCATCCAGTTTTGGGGATACTGCTCTCAGTTGGTTCCACAAGTTGCCACCACGCTCCATAGTCAGTTGGCAGTAACTGGTTGAATCCTTTACTGCTCAGTTCATAACCAACAGTAGACAGCCGAAGAGCTTTGACACCCTACTAGCCCTACAAAAGAACGACGGGAAGATAATTCGGGAGTATGCTTGGCGATAATGGGAGGCTTACAACGAGATTAAAGACTGGAGTGAACAACTTGCAGTGGCATCCTTCATGATTGGGCTGCCTCCCCAGAGTTGTTTAAGACAGTCCCTAACTAAAAAGGCCGTCACCACAATGTCCGAATTGATGGTAAAAATAGAGCAGCATGCAAAGGTGGAGGAGGATATGAGCCAGGCCGAACAGAGTGTGGCCTCCGTCAAGCAACCCGAAAAGAGGGACAAAGGCTGCAAGGACCAGAAGGCTAGAAAGGAATCCCAAGGAAAAAAGAAGTCAGTCGCTTACCTAGCCTTGCAAACAGTATTCAACGAGCCTCTGCACAAGCTCTTGGACCAGATCAAGGACAAGCCCTTTTTTCAGTGGCCACCAAAGTTGATGGGGGATCCGAATACGTGTGATCAGAAGCGAAAGTGTCACTACCATTGAGACTACAGTCACTTGACCGGAGAGTGCAGAACCTTCAAGAGACACTTGGAGAACTTGGTACAAGCAGGGCATCTACTTAAATTCGTAGACGCCGAGAAGACCGCTTGGGAAGGAAGGAACCGTGAACAGGACCATACCAGGATCATTGCACATGCCATGAAGGTGGATGATGGCAAGCGAAGAAGAACAAAAGGAGATCCCAACCTGAGCCAGACTAAGGGAATAAGCTTCTCAGAAAAAAATCTCGAAGGAATACATCAACCCCACAACGATGCCCTAGTTCTAACGCT
This sequence comes from Heliamphora exappendiculata, assembly GCA_034768845.1. Lineage (NCBI taxonomy): Eukaryota > Viridiplantae > Streptophyta > Magnoliopsida > Ericales > Sarraceniaceae > Heliamphora > Heliamphora exappendiculata. The sequence goes on along the minus strand of JAOTRH010184992.1, from coordinate 8,118 downwards.
GCGCATTGCCAATTATGACGTAATGCGGGTACTAGTAGACCAGGAAAGTTCGGTGGACATCATGTATTATAGCTTGTTCTAGAAGCTGGGGCTAAAGGACTCAGCGCTCAAAAGATGTATGACACCACTGATCGGCATTGGCACAGACCCAGTATGTCCGGTTGGAAGAATCACCGTACCAGTGAAAGCAGGGCCTATAATGGTAAACACTGAATTCCTAGTCATTAATCAACCTTCTACTTATAATGCAATTGAAGGTAGAACACGGATTCATATTCTGGGAGCAATACCCTCGACCTACCATCAATTCCTGAAGTTTCAAGTGGGCAAAGAGGTTGTTGAGATCAAGGGAGACCAGCACACAGCGAGGTAGTGTTTCTTAGCAACGATGACGACCCCCGAACAATACCCAGAAGTAAAAACTATCTAGATGGAGGAAGGCCCAACGATTCTCGACTATAGCCGAATAGCCGATGAGAAAGTGGTGGAGGATCTGAAGAAAGTCGTTATCAACCCAGAGGACCCAGATCGATTCTTCTTGCTCGGAATAAGCATGGCCAAACAAGAAGTGACCGAACTAATCGAATTTTTGGAGAAGAACAAAGAGGTCTTCGCATAGACGCCATACAAAATGCTAGGGATAGATCCCGAGGTAATCAGCTACCGGTTAAATGTGGATCCCCTAAGGAAGCCAGTGGTACAAAAGCCAAGAAAATCGGCACCACATCATACAATGGCAGTGGTTGAGGAAGTTCAGAAACTAAAGGAAGTTGGGGCCATCAAGGAAGTCCACTATCCAACCTAGTTGACAAACCCCGTCGTGGTCAAGAAGAAGGATGGGAAGTGGCGAGTCTGTGTTGACTTCACCAACCTCAACAAGGCCTGCCCCAAAGACTATTTTCCCCTACCCCGAATAGACCAGCTCGTTGATTCAACGGCAGGACATGAGAGGATGAGTCTCCTTAATGCATACAGAGGATACCATCAGATTTTCATGTACCCCCCAGACATGGAGAAGACAGCATTTATTACTCCTTGAGGAATCTACTGCTATAACGTAATTCCATTTGGACTAAAGAACGTTGGTGCCACTTATCAAATGCTTGCAATGAAGATGTTCGGCGACCTGATCGGAAAAACCATGGAGGTCTACATAGATGACATGGTCGTGAAGACTAAGCATGCGAACAAGCATCTTCAAGATCTGGGGAAGACTTTCGAAATCCTCAAAACATACAAGCTAAGGCTCAACGCATCAAAGTACGCCTTTGGAGTAAGCTCTGGGAAGTTTCTGGGTTTCCTGGTCAGTCACAGAAGAATAGAGGTGAACCCCGAACAGATCTTGGCCATTCAAAACTTGAAAATCCCACAGAGTTTGAAGGAAGTCCAGAAGTTGGCAGGTATGGCAGCAGCGCTTAACCGGTTCATTAGCCGAGCATCTGATCGGTGCAATCCATTCTTCAAGGCAATGAAGGGTGGCAGTCAGTTTGCTTGGATTGAAGATAGTGAGAGAGCTCTGAAGGAGCTGAAACACTACCTCACTTCCCCACCACTCATGACAGTACCGCATAGTAGTGAAGCATTATTCTTATACCTTGCTATATCTGGCCGAGCTGTTAGCGCAGTTCTCTTGAAGATAAAAGATAAGGTTCAAAGACCGAGTTACTACATGAGCAAGGTACTCCTCGACCCAGAAACAAGGTATCTGGCCTTGGAGAAGCTAGCACTAGCTCTAGTCGTCGCATCTCGCAAGTCGTCGCATCTCGCAAGCTCATCCATTACTTCAGGGCTCATCTGATCAAGATAATAACCGAATACCCTCTTCAATCTTTACTTCGTAAAGCTAATTTTTCAGAAAGAATTGCAAAATTAGCTGTGGAGCTTGGGGAGCACGACATTACTTTCAGCCCAAGGACGGCCATAAAAGGTCAAGTTCAGGCCGATTTCATCGCCGAGTTCAGCCAGGAGAACTGTTCAAATGGAACTGAGGGGAAAGCCTCTGAGAAAACTGTCCAAGACGACAATTATTCCAAAGATACTTGGAGACTGCATGTGGACGGCTCGTTATACCACAAGGGAGCAGGAGCTGGGATTGTGCTATACAGCCCAAAAGGAACCCTCATCGAGAAAGCTGTTCGGCTTGACTTCCAAGCCACTAACAATGAAACCGAATATGAAGCCCTTCTAGTTGGACTTCGGGACGTCATTGAACTGAAGGCCAAAAAAGTCAAAGTATTTTGTGATTCACAATTCGTGGTAAATCAATTCAAGAGAGAGTACCTAGCTAGAGATGACAGAATGCAAATGTAAGTTCAGTTGGCACAACAACTGGCTAAAGACATCCAAAGTTTTGAGATCACCCAGCTCTCATCCAGAGAGAACAACCATGTCGATTCTCTGGCTTGCCTGGCATCAGCTATTAGTTCCGAGGAAAAAATAGTGATTTTGATGAAAATCCTTCAACAACCGAGCATTGTCAACCACGAAGAAAAGCTGGTCTACTGTTCAGAGTTGGGTCCCAGCTGGATGAACCCCCTAAAGAACTACTTGGAAAAAAACGAACTACCAACCGATCAGAGAGAAGCTCGGGTTATAAGGAAGAAGGCAGCCAGATTCTGGGTTTCCAGTTCGGGAGATCTATACAAAAAAATTCTTCATAGGGCCTTACTTGTACTGTGTGCACCCAAACAAAGTCCAAGACCTCTTGTTCGAGATACATGAAGGAATTTGCGGCAGCCATACTGGAGGGCGGTCATTAGCTCACCGAGCAATTTCTCAGGGTTACTAGTTGCCCTACATGCAAAGGGACGTAGAGCAGTATGTTCAGAAGTGTAAAAAGTGCAAGAGGTTCAGCCCCAATATACACGTCCCAGCCGAAAACCTTTCTCCTCTCACCAGCCCATGGTCCTTTGCTCAATGAGGTTATGACATTGTGGGCCCCTTCCCAAGGGCCACCGGCAACAGGAAATACCTCATCGTGGCCACGGACTACTTCACAAAGTGGGTGGAGGTTGAGCCCTTGGCCAATATCAGGGATATTGATGTAAAAAAGTTCACGTCGAAGAACATCATTACTCGGTTCGGCATCCCCCCAGCAATCATCTTTGACAACGGTACCCAGTTTGACAGCTCACTATTTAAGAACTTTTGTTCGGGACTTGGGATCAAGAATTACTTCTCTACCCCAGCATACCCACAGAGTAATAGGTAAGCTGAGGCCACCAATAAGACCATCATCGACAGACTAGAGAAGAGGTTGAATGCTGCTAAAGGGAGATGGGTCAAAAAATTTCTCTCAGTTCTGTGGACTTACCGAACTACTCCAAGGAGATCTACCGGTGAAACCTCCTTTTCCCTAGCTTATGGGGTAGAGGCAGTCATTCCATTGGAGGTCAGATTACCTACAATCCGAACAGAGGTCAGTACCCCCGAAGCAAATGATCGAGCAATGGCTTTGGACCTAGATCTAGCCGAAGAACGGAGATCGACGGAAACCATTAAATTGGTAGCCTACCAGCAAGCCTTTGCCAAAGGGTATAATAAAAGGGTGAAACACCGTGAGTTCGGCATAGGAGATCTGGTCCTAAGGAAAGTGCTCGGCCATATGAAGGATCCAGTCCAAGAGAAGTTGGGCCCGAACTGGGAAGGTCCGTACATGGTTACTTCCAAGGGTGGCACTGGAGCATACCACCTAGAAGACATAAGTGGAAAAGCAGTTCCCAGGCCTTGGAATGTAAACAATCTCGACAAGTTTTACTTTTAAACTTTTAGTTTCTTGTAATTCTTTGTTATTTACAATAAAACGCCGTTGTTCGGCATGAACTTTCTCCTTCACTTTTAGAAGTTTTCATCACTTGATCTTTCTGACAAAAACTTGGGGGGCACACTCTGAGTACGACATGCACAGTGAACTTCTTCAACTGCCTAAGTTCGATGTTCATCCGAACTAATCTAGCCCTAAGTATGGATGATAATCCTATACTTAGGATGATTAAGCCTAAAAAGGCTAAGTTCAAAATTTATCCAAACTATTCTAGCCCTAAGTATGGATGATAATTCCATACTTAGGATGATTAAGCCAAAAAAGGCTAAGTTCGAAGTTTATCCGAACTAATATAGCCCTTAGTATGGATGGTGATCCCATACTTAGGACGAATGTCCCCAGAAAGGCTAAGTTCGAAAATTATCCGAACTAACTTAGCCCTTTGTATGGAAGTTGATCCCATACTTAGGATGACCAAACCACAAAAAACTAAGTTTCTTTATTTATCCGGACTGAGTTATCCCACGGTGTGGATGATGATCCCACACTTAGGATTATTAAGCTTGAAAAGCTAAGTTTGGAACTATGTCCGAGCTATGTGGGCTCTCAGTATGCAAGTTTATTAGAGACAATACAAGTATGAAGACCAAGATAAAATGAAAAAGTCCTTTCATTAAAAAAGAGGGGCTGGAACCCTCAGAAGTTACAAACTCAAGCCCAAAAGGGCATTACAAAATACAAAAAAGATATCCTTATGGAGCAGTCAGGAAGTCTTCAGTGGTCTCGACCGGAGTCCCCACCTCTTCGACAACGATTGAGGTGGTCTGGGGCACTTCAATAGGGACCGAATCGTCAACACCGGCGACAGCTCGGGGTTCTTCAGCTTCTTCGACCACTTCATCCCCGGATTGCTTGCTCGGGAGGGGAACTTCTGTGTACAAGGGGGAGGATGCCTCAACCCGGCAGCTTTCAAAGCAGCCTCCTAAGCAAAGCCGAAGATAAGGTCCTGGAGGCCATGGATCTGGGACTTGTAATCCTCAATAGCTTCAGCCACCCCAGCCGAATAAGCCTTTGAGGCCTCCTCCTTGGACTTGTCTAGCTCGGCCTCGGTCTTTCCAAGGAGAACCACGGTGTCTGCAAGGGACTTCTCTTTCTCCTTCAGACGCTGCTTCAGAGCGATCTCAGAAATCTCCAACTCAGACGCCCGAGCATGCGCGACACCGAGCAATTTGTCCTTGGCCCAGATGCTGGCCTCCATCTTCGACAGTTATTGGAGGTATTGTTGATTTTTTTTCATAGAGCCTTGCCAGCTCCATCTCCCTCTCCTCCAGCCTTTTCATCGCGGCCACCAGGCGCTGAAGACCCTGCACATCAGAGAAACAAGAAGGAATGTCACTAAATAAAATAATAAAGTCGTCGGAGAAGAGGTTCCGAGTTAGTACCTGGACTGAGTGGCGGATGGAGGATTTGATCAGTTGCTCATGAGGAAGTTTTCTTGCCTCCTCCACATCACCGGGCAGCATGAGGGCCTTCGATAGCCCAAAGGCAGTATCTGGGGATTTTGCACGGTCATCTACCATGATCATACGATTACCCTTCTTCAGCTCAGGGGCCCAGTGCTCGGCACCCCCAGAAGGCTTAGCTATCGCCTTCCCCTTATCTCTCCTTTCTTTCTCCTTCTACTCTTTCCCCTTCCTCTTCTCCACACCCTTCTCCTTGATGGGTGAACCTCCAGCCTTTTTGAGTCTTTTCTGAGGAGGAGGATGAGCCACTTTCGAAACTTGGGCAGCCTCCTTCACAAGCTCGGTTGCAAGGCCGGTTGGGGCAGCGGACGATGAGGTCACCTTCTTCTTTGGCCCACCAAGGGTAAGGAACTGGGAGAGGTCGGCGGGTGGGGCTTTCTTCTGTGCCATCTCCTCGAGTTCTTCAAAAATAAAAAAGTCTATGGAAGAGAAAAAAGATGACGAAATTGAGATGGTGTACCCAGGACTGGAGGGACCTAGCTCAACAGCAGTGAGAGAGGGTTGAGCGACGGTCACTTGTCTCTTTGCTCGGATGAATGGTAGGACAATCGCCTCCGGTACTTCAACTGGTGCCGAAGCAGGGGCCGTAATCTGGACTCCGAAGGTGTTCGGGCGGATGAAGCTTTTGTAGGTAGGGACGTACTTTAACAGAATATGGGCAGCTCGACCCAATCTTCTTTGTTCGGGTAACCCTTCGTAGGCCTAAACTTTCTTGAGATCCTCCAAGTGTACACCAGGTAGAGGACCCCATGCTCGGTTGTTGGCTACTTCACCTGTACCGAACAAAGAAACAAACAAGGATTCAAATGAATACAAATACTAGAGTTAAGTGAGGAGTAACAACGAACAGTTGGGGGGGAGACCTACCGGGCCCAAGACCATCTTTTCGCGGGATCGTGAAAATGTCCTGCTCCTCCCCGGGGGTGAACTCGAAATTCCCCGTTATGTACAAGAAGTCATCATCGATGTCCTTGCCAGAATCAGGCAACTCGATGACTAACTTCTCGGCCGCCCTTTTGGCTTTGAGGTAGTACGACCCTGAAGAGTGCTTGACCATGTTGTAGTAGTAAACGATATCCCAAATACCTAGGTTGGTACCCAAGATACAGTTTAGTTCTACGACACCGATCACCACTCTAAAGACGTTGGAAGAAACCTGCATAGGACTCACTCGATAATGCCGAAGAACTCTGCGAATGAGGGGGTGAATGGAAAATCGAACTCCTCCCTCCACTATGGCAACTAGTGGGAGGGGAAGCTTTTCCCAATTCCCTTCACGAGAGTCATCCGGATTAACCAGGGAAATTCCAACGTTGTCAGGGACGTTGTATCGATGTCGGAACTCACGCATAGCCGGTGGCATCGATACCAGCTTTCGGAGTTTGCCCATTGGGAAAAAGAAATAAAAAATAGAAGAATGAAGGGAGAGATAGATTCCACGAAAAAGCGAGCAAAACCACCTCAAGGAAAAAGAAAAAGGCAGCAGGAACAAGAGATTTACCTCAAAATAACCACGGGAACTTCAAGCTGCCGTCGGAACCTGGAGATCCATCGCCATAATCTAGGATCGAGCTCACCGAAAAATTGCAAAAGAGAAGTTGAAGGCTTGAAAGCTTGAAAACTCTAGAAACGGTAAAAAATGGCAAAAGGTGTCCAAACGGGTTTTTATACCCGTCACATTTGAAACGACGGGTGCATTTAATGCGCCGTCTGTAATCATTACAGGCGTTGTTCCCTGAAATGACGCGTGCCCCTTCAAAGGACCCAATCATAATTTGCTACGTCAGCAACACAGGGCTTGAGGACAGCCGTCGTTATTTATGAAGGCAACTCAATTGATTTGGGCAGCCTAACCATCACTCGAGGAGCCAAGTAGTGGTCTCCGAACAACGGATCACCCCTTGGAACTCCATCACTCAGTACATATACCGAACAACTCGACCGCATGAACACCATGCGAACATGGATTGCCAACCGAACAAAGATTCAAAACTCTGGCCCTTCACCGAGCAGACCAGCCGATCAAAGAACCAGAGCTAGGGAGCAGTTAAGGGTGGACAAAAGTTATGAGCCTAAAACCCAACCCAGATACATAGGTACCAAAAGTTCCACTAAGGAGGGCCCAAGACAGGCTGCTCCAGTACTCAAAGAAGCTCGGACCACCATTTGTTCGGGCCACACAAGTTCGGCCCACCCCAGAGAAGGGTAGCCCGGACCAACGAAGCTCATGTCGTCCCCGAGGTGGAAAGATTGAGTTTCTATCCTTGATACGATTTGATCGGATAAGTTGGATGAAAACAAGTCAAAATCAGATCTACAAAATAGGAAAACAATCTTAAAGAATCAATAGGCAGAATCCTAAGAGAATTCAGCCTCATAAGGCTTCGACCCCTATATAAAGAAAGGCACTCTCAAAACCACAGGTACGCAATTTTAACCCAAGCTCATGACTAGAAACCTCCTTGAGAGATATCTAATTTGAGCGTCGAAGTGCCTCCCGGTCAAACCAAGCCGGTGGGCACTAACGGTGTTCTTGGTGGTTGTAGGAGTTCGGCGGCAGACCAAGGAGCATCCAGTGAGTTCGGCAGCGAGAAGTTCGGCCCATATCCTGTTCAAGGTCATCAGTATTAGGTCAAATCACTTGGTCCTGATTGTGCCGAATAAAACTTCAATTTTGTCACGTGAACAGATGACATTAATTAAAAAAAAGTGTAGTATTGTAACGGCCTGCAATTGAAACACTCAATATAATATGAGCTTTTTAGATTTTTTATGGGTGGAATAATTGAAATACTCAATATAATATGGCCAGGTTTCATTTTTTAAATGGTC